>CAXDID010000103.1:0-75952 GCA_963988835.1 Hexamita inflata
GCCACACTAACACTTACAACTACATGCACGGTCTATGGAAGGCAGCGGAAGATATCTGTTTTCTATCAAGCCGCAGGTAGATTTTACCACCGCAGATATTGCTCAGCAGAATTTCATTTGGAAACTCTAAGTATAATGTACTCTTATCTGAATAAGCATAATACTGCAGTATTTATATATGAAATTAAGAAGGCCGCACGTAGCGCGTGTTGAAACCTTAAATCTTGGGCGGAAATAGACTGTTGTTTCAACAAGGGTTATGATGCTCGAACTCCACTCAAAGACCACATGATCATAAGTGGCGTAATTCATGCACCACAGTCGCTACAAATTCCTGGAACGTGAGCGAATACGTAATAATTGATAAAGCCAAGTTTCGCTACCTCACTGTTTATACGACGTTAAAATTTACTTGAGTTCTTCTGAAAATACATATAATACAGTTTTCGCGTTTTTGCATTGCTGTGATCCTACTTCTTGCAAAGATTTTGGAAACCGAAGCCTGTGTTTATGATGTACTCCTGAGATGATAACTGCAGAACGATTGCTAGTTTAAATAGAGGTTTTCGATCGTATCTAAAGAATGATTTAAATCGTCTATATTTCTGTTTGGAAGTGTGTGGGCTGCTGTCAGATTGATCCTGTGTATCTTGTTAATTCTCGGGCTACGGAAGAATATAACCAACTACCATTTCGGATTTCCACAACAACTTCACACATTTATATCTATACGTTTATAAAACCATTAAACTCATCCTAAATGCTATTAAACGTCAACATTATATTATGACGACATGATGAAGCCAGTAAGTTTATACAGTCACCAAATACATTGGGCTCCATGTATGTGCACGTGTAATCATTTATATTGTATATTGTTCTGTCATTGGCACCACCGCGTGATAGCGTACCATTCTATTCACATTATTTTTGTAGTGTGTTATGATATTAAAAATAATAAATAAACCTACCATAATATAATATTTGACATTAAATGTAATAAATACTGCCAGAAAATACACCATAAACAATCACTCAATATAACAGCCTCGCCACACTAACACTTACAACTACATGCACGGTCTATGGAAGGCAGCGGAAGATATCTGTTTTCTATCAAGCCGCAGGTAGATTTTACCACCGCAGATATTGCTCAGCAGAATTTCATTTGGAAACTCTAAGTATAATGTACTCTTATCTGAATAAGCATAATACTGCAGTATTTATATATGAAATTAAGAAGGCCGCACGTAGCGCGTGTTGAAACCTTAAATCTTGGGCAGAAATAGACTGTTGTTTCAACAAGGGTTATGATGCTCGAACTCCACTCAAAGACCACATGATCATAAGTGGCGTAATTCATGCACCACAGTCGCTACAAATTCCTGGAACGTGAGCGAATACGTAATAATTGATAAAGCCAAGTTTCGCTACCTCACTGTTTATACGACGTTAAAATTTACTTGAGTTCTTCTGAAAATACATATAATACAGTTTTCGCGTTTTTGCATTGCTGTGATCCTACTTCTTGCAAAGATTTTGGAAACCGAAGCCTGTGTTTATGATGTACTCCTTAGATGATAACTGCAGAACGATTGCTAGTTTAAATAGAGGTTTTCGATCGTATCTAAAGAATGATTTAAATCGCCCAGGCTTCTCTGTTTGGAAGTGTGTGGGCTGCCAACAGATTGACCCTGTGTATCTGTTAATTTCGCTACGGAAGAATATAAACTAACTACCATTTCGGATTTCCACAACAACTTCACACATTTATATCTATAATATGTTTCTAAAACCATTAAACTCATCCTAAATGCTATTAAACGTCAACATTATATTATGACGACATGATGTGAAGCCAGTAAGTTTATACAGTCAAATTAAATACATTGGGCTCCATGTAGTTAATGTAATCATTTTATATTGTATATTGTTCTGCCATTGGCACCACCGCGTGATAGCGTACCATTCCTATTCATTATTTTTGTAGTGTGTTATGATATTAAAAATAAATAATAAATAAACCTACCATAATATAATATTTGACATTAAATGTAATAAATACTGCCAGAAAATACACCATAAACAATCACTCAATATAACAGCCTCGCCACACTAACACTTACAACTACATGCACGGTCTATGGAAGGCAGCGGAAGATATCTGTTTTCTATCAAGCCGCAGGTAGATTTTACCACCGCAGATATTGCTCAGCAGAATTTCATTTGGAAACTCTAAGTATAATGTACTCTTATCTGAATAAGCATAATACTGCAGTATTTATATATGAAATTAAGAAGGCCGCACGTAGCGCGTGTTGAAACCTTAAATCTTGGGCGGAAATAGACTGTTGTTTCAACAAGGGTTATGATGCTCGAACTCCACTCAAAGACCACATGATCATAAGTGGCGTAATTCATGCACCACAGTCGCTACAAATTCCTGGAACGTGAGAGAATACGTAATAATTGATAAAGCCAAGTTTCGCTACCTCACTGTTTATACGACGTTAAAATTTACTTGAGTTCTTCTGAAAATACATATAATACAGTTTTCGCGTTTTTGCATTGCTGTGATCCTACTTCTTGCAAAGATTTTGGAAACCGAAGCCTGTGTTTATGATGTACTCCTGAGATGATAACTGCAGAACGATTGCTAGTTTAAATAGAGGTTTTCGATCGTATCTAAAGAATGATTTAAATCGTCTATATTTCTGTTTGGAAGTGTGTGGGCTGCTGTCAGATTGATCCTGTGTATCTTGTTAATTCTCGGGCTACGGAAGAATATAACCAACTACCATTTCGGATTTCCACAACAACTTCACACATTTATATCTATACGTTTATAAAACCATTAAACTCATCCTAAATGCTATTAAACGTCAACATTATATTATGACGACATGATGAAGCCAGTAAGTTTATACAGTCACCAAATACATTGGGCTCCATGTATGTGCACGTGTAATCATTTATATTGTATATTGTTCTGTCATTGGCACCACCGCGTGATAGCGTACCATTCTATTCACATTATTTTTGTAGTGTGTTATGATATTAAAAATAATAAATAAACCTACCATAATATAGTATTTGACATTAAATGTAATATACACCGCCAGAATATACACCATAAACAATCACTCAATATAACAGCCTCGCCACACTTACACTTACAACTACATGCACGGTCTATGGAAGGCAGCGGAAGATATCTGTTTTCTATAAAGCCGCAGGTAGATTTTACCACCGCAGATATTGCTCAGCAGAATTTCATTTGGAAACTCTTAGTATAATGTACTCTTATCTGAATAAGCATAATACTGCAGTATTTATATATGAAATTAAGAAGGCCGCACGTAGCGCGTGTTGAAACCTTAAATCTTGGGCGGAAATAGACTGTTGTTTCAACAAGGGTTGATTACAATATTAAACAAGTATTTAATATAATATTTGGTTTTAATAATTCAAATATACTCATAACATATGGTCAGCATTCCAACATTACTTGTCTGGTCTCAAGAAATATATTTAATCTGGGCATCTTATCCATAGTTAACCAGGGTAAGGAGCAGGACCCATTATTGAACAACAACTACCTCTACAGAGAGCACCGTTGGCACCACATACTGGTTGTGGTGGTTTAACATCCCGCTTTTTCATATATATGCTGTCAATATAGTTTCTAGCCCACTATAATTTTTATTGGAATACATTTTCTAATTAGGCTCTATTTGTGTCAAATTAGTTACGAGTTCGTACTATTCTGTTATTCATATCGTTTTAATTCTAAGTAAGTCGGTTTTAAACTATTGACATATTTCTTACAGTATTTTGTTCTGTAGTTTGATAACTATTAAGTATATTCTGATTAGCTGTATTTATTTATAATTACAAATATTATTTTGCGATTGAAGCATTGTTAAATATTTTACTGTCCAGCGCCAGGTAATCATCTTAAGTTATCTTTGATATCGAAGTGATATTTGCTGAGAGCCCGTAATTTATCAAAGTACTAGTTGACTGAAGAGTTGACTCAAATTAGATTTTTTGACTATTTAACTGAGATTAAAGAGTTGTTATATTATTTTATAGGGTCAAAATTAAATTGTTACTGTAATTCAACAACTGTTATTGAAATATTTCATTTTGTTTTTAAATATTTAAGTCTTAAATCATAGTTGTGTTAAATAAATTTGAACTAAATACGCTTTAATTTGATTTAAGTTCACTATTAAGTTACAAAAATGTTAAATTTTCAACATTTTATAAAGATTACATTTAATATGAAACATTATCATCAAATATATTCATATAATCTATTATATCAACACATTTGTTTTTATGGAAATTACTTTAAAACTTACATTCACAATATTAGCCAGTAAATTCAGCATTATCTATACATTTATATTAATTATTTACAATAATTCCAAGATTTGTTGAAGATACGCATATTCCAAAAAACTCTTTTAAATTTTAACATATAGTGGAACACTAATATAATATTGTTCCATCAAATTAAATATTATTATCAGAAATTATTTAAGAATTTGTACACACAGTAAATTATTTTACTGTTATTTTTTAATTTTAATTCGATACCAAGATCAAACTACCATTTAATGTGCTATTGATATATTTTCCTAGAAGCTATGTGTTAATAACAGAAAATATTTTCATAATTTTATTTATGTTTAAAACAAAGCTAGCCGAATTATTGCTTGTAAAACGATGTTAAATTTATGTTTCTTCAATATATATTGAATCAAGGGACTATTACATAAATACAGTTAAATATTAACCATATGCAATAAAAACTAGTGAAGTATATTTTATTAATAGATTACACTTTGAACAAATTAGTGATGCATAAGAAATATATGTATTAACAGAAATGTTTATAACACAATCTGTGAATAGCATTTACTCACTAAATGAAAACAATGAAAATTATTTAACGTATTATATTGAGGTATTCAATGATGCTTTTTTAATAACGTTGGCCTGAACAAATATATTACTATTTTACATGGAAAATACTAAAGTGTTATTAAGCAAAATACTGTTAATATTATGTCGTTTTTAACAAAATGTATATAGAGTATTGCCTATTTATATTTATTATTCGCATACACTACTTTATATTTACGATCTTAAATTTTTCTATTATAATATAGAAGATAGTATAATTGCTTACATGATTATTCAACGTCAACCTATTCTGTATTTTATTTTTACTTTGTCATTTTAAAGTCCTCACTATAAACCATTATCAACCATTATATTGAAACATGACAATTAGAGAATTATTTGAGTGTGTTATTATTGTTATTAAAATCATAGATAAAGTAAATGATTCACTTAACTGTGTAGGAAAAAGCTTTCTAAATGCCCTAAAACCAAATGTTCATAGTAGGTGTTTTTTTGGAATATGCGGGAGTTAGTTATATTTTTGCAATAGATACTATATACAGAAATTACAATATTATAAAATGTAAGTTATTTATTCCCTGAAGTATCGATGTTGAATTGTTCCTGATAGTACATTATATAAACAGAAATTATATAATATTTGAGTCTCATTTTTATTAACGCTATGTCAAGTATAAAAACTTAATGTGATTGAACACAAGTGAAGTGTACTTGTTGTTTTTGATATTATATATTATAATTATATTTGTGCGCTTATAGCTCTTGCTATCACGACTGAATGATTTAAATTATAATTTTTTGTACAATATTTGATACATATTTTAACAAATAATTTAAGACATATAGAGGCAAAAATCGATGGCGTACACCCCAGCACCGGAAGTGAAATTATAGCTAGACTAGCTTTGATAGGTGGTAATATACTGATAGATTAAAAGATTATTTTTCATAAAATTTAATTACTTCCACTCTACTCCAATTCAAGTTAGTAAAACAGCTAATATTTTGGTAGTATTATATGAGGCAATAGCTGAAGACTTGGTGTCTCATGAATTTCCAGTGTATGCTAATGTACCAACAAGATAAAGTATTTTCATATTCTTCTACTTCAGAAAGTTAATTATTGTTTACTGTACACAACTGAAATAATTTGTTTCTATTTTATAAGCTGGAGTGAAAGGAGTTCATGTTATTAATAATATATAGTTTAGAGATTCTAGCAGCTCTCGTTATGGTAGTTAAAATTCTAAAATGTAATTAACTTTGATTATTGCAGTTAAACCTTCTAGCCCGGAAAGCCAATAAATATTTAAATATGTTGACTTATGTACTCCTAATTGTCTATTACATTCATTCAGGTTCGCTCCGATACGATTCCCAATCTGTTGTATTTTTCTAAAAATTGATTTTTGCAACTAAAAATGAATTTCTTGAGCTCCAGAAGAATCAAGTGGGGTTAATAGTTATATGATATAATAGTATAGTAGTGATATATCGTTATTAGTAAATTGGAGTCAATTAGTGATTTACTAAAAAATCAAATTGTGAAAATCAATAATTTCAATAATTTGGGAATCGTATCAGAGGCCGCTAATTATACGAGTTGCCAGGTTTCTATTAAATTTTAGTATTAGTATTTAGTATTTATATAAATCCCACCTTTGTGTTTTAAATATTATATTTGAGTAGAGCTCCAATAACTACTTTTTGCAGCAAGTAAAGTAAAATATTTGATAAATTTTGAATTGAATATTTATGTTATTAACACTATCTGATATGTTATATTTCAACTTGAGTTGTAAACAATTCAATTGCAGCAACACTAGTCTTTCTGGTTAATCAAAGAGCCAAAGTACCAACAAGAGCGAAGTCGCAAGAAAATCTTAGAATCAACAAAACCCCAAACAAACTGCACCGAAGCAAGTTTCTTAAACCAAAACCCCAGTTCAGAAACCAAAGGAAGCCCCACAAGCGCCTTTACCCCAAGAAACCAAGAAAACCCAGTCGCAAATTCCGCTTGTAAAATCAAAGCACACAAGCGAAGCGTCGAGTTAATCGAGTACAGTATCCAGCGGAACCTAAGCCAGCGAGTGCAATATAACTATTGAAGTCGAAGCACAAGCAAGCGAGTTAAGACGCCATTGGGAAGATGTTGATCCGAAAGAATATTAGAAGTAGGTATGCTGCGATTTGGTAGAAGTTATTGACATTTACGTTGAAGACCACCCAAAGTCGCCGATTAGTAAGATTCAATCCAACTTAATATTGATCTTAAAGGCGTTCTATAAACGTAAACTCATCAACCGATCCCAATGCGAGATACTCCTATAGAAAATTAAAGCCCTGTAATAAGTCTAGAACATTGAAGATGTTCTGAAACAGGCATCCCTACCTGCCCAGTAGGAAAATAAGTAAAGTCAAAGCGAAAAGAAGAAGGCCAAGAAGCTACAGAATTAGATGGATATTTCCATCGATGACTGGGTATGAGGCCGATTCTCCAACATTGAGTATGTTGCCCGCGAAGACATGCGCTTGAAACGTAGACCATGCAAGTATAAATGAAAGTTAAGTGAGTGGGATATTTATTACCAATATATTCTAAAAATATAGCGTGTTCACATATTATTATAATCTAAGTCAAATATTCGTAAGTTGTATAAAATGCCCTAAATACAAAGAAGACGTGGAGGTGTGGTCCAAACTCTTATCATTATTATATACTCTCATCTTCATAATTTATATAATGAGTTTTAGACTAAGTTAATTTATACGTTTTTTAGTTATAGCTGAAAGTTAAAACCGGACATTTTGACTATTAATAAACTAAAAAACTCATATCGCCCAGTCTTTATTAAGCGCTATCCCTACTAGTTATAAAAAATGTACTTAGAAAGAATTCAGTCTTTATAGTTTGCTCTCTTCGAATTGGTCAAATACAGAAGTGTAATTTTTAACATCTTGTTTATCAAAAATTTTGGTGGCTTATATCGAGTGCAGTGAAATGAATAATTTTCTTCAATCTATCTCTTCGATTCCACATTGTCATTTAGCAGTTTCAATATGTTTACTCATAGCATTGATTATTCGTCTCAGTTCCCTTCGTAGTTTCGGTTTAAAATTGTAAAGAGTGCACTTTATATTAAAATTCATATCATAGATCACAATATGTGGCACAATATATGGCAATTACCCATATTTTAGTTCTGGAGTGGAACATAGAAATTGATTTCAAAAAACAGTATATTATATATTGATAAATATATTCATATACTACATTACCTCGCTCTCAAGGGGGTAGCTTCCTTGATTCAATATATATTGAAGAAACATAAATTTAACATCGTTTTACAAGCAATAATTCGGCTAGCTTTGTTTTAAACATAAATAAAATTATGAAAATATTTTCTGTTATTAACACATAGCTTCTAGGAAAATATATCAATAGCACATTAAATGGTAGTTTGATCTTGGTATCGAATTAAAATTAAAAAATAACAGTAAAATAATTTACTGTGTGTACAAATTCTTAAATAATTTCTGATAATAATATTTAATTTGATGGAACAATATTATATTAGTGTTCCACTATATGTTAAAATTTAAAAGAGTTTTTTGGAATATGCGTATCTTCAACAAATCTTGGAATTATTGTAAATAATTAATATAAATGTATAGATAATGCTGAATTTACTGGCTAATATTGTGAATGTAAGTTTTAAAGTAATTTCCATAAAAACAAATGTGTTGATATAATAGATTATATGAATATATTTGATGATAATGTTTCATATTAAATGTAATCTTTATAAAATGTTGAAAATTTAACATTTTTGTAACTTAATAGTGAACTTAAATCAAATTAAAGCGTATTTAGTTCAAATTTATTTAACACAACTATGATTTAAGACTTAAATATTTAAAAACAAAATGAAATATTTCAATAACAGTTGTTGAATTACAGTAACAATTTAATTTTGACCCTATAAAATAATATAACAACTCTTTAATCTCAGTTAAATAGTCAAAAAATCTAATTTGAGTCAACTCTTCAGTCAACTAGTACTTTGATAAATTACGGGCTCTCAGCAAATATCACTTCGATATCAAAGATAACTTAAGATGATTACCTGGCGCTGGACAGTAAAATATTTAACAATGCTTCAATCGCAAAATAATATTTGTAATTATAAATAAATACAGCTAATCAGAATATACTTAATAGTTATCAAACTACAGAACAAAATACTGTAAGAAATATGTCAATAGTTTAAAACCGACTTACTTAGAATTAAAACGATATGAATAACAGAATAGTACGAACTCGTAACTAATTTGACACAAATAGAGCCTAATTAGAAAATGTATTCCAATAAAAATTATAGTGGGCTAGAAACTATATTGACAGCATATATATGAAAAAGCGGGATGTTAAACCACCACAACCAGTATTTGGTGCCAACGGTGCTCTCTGTAGAGGTAGTTGTTGTTCAATAATGGGTCCTGCTCCTTACCCTGGTTAACTATGGATAAGATGCCCAGATTAAATATATTTCTTGAGACCAGACAAGTAATGTTGGAATGCTGACCATATGTTATGAGTATATTTGAATTATTAAAACCAAATATTATATTAAATACTTGTTTAATATTGTAATCAACCCTTGTTGAAACAACAGTCTATTTCCGCCCAAGATTTAAGGTTTCAACACGCGCTACGTGCGGCCTTCTTAATTTCATATATAAATACTGCAGTATTATGCTTATTCAGATAAGAGTACATTATACTTAGAGTTTCCAAATGAAATTCTGCTGAGCAATATCTGCGGTGGTAAAATCTACCTGCGGCTTGATAGAAAACAGATATCTTCCGCTGCCTTCCATAGACCGTGCATGTAGTTGTAAGTGTTAGTGTGGCGAGGCTGTTATATTGAGTGATTGTTTATGGTGTATTTTCTGGCAGTATTTATTACATTTAATGTCAAATATTATATTATGGTAGGTTTATTTATTATTTTTAATATCATAACACACTACAAAAATAATGTGAATAGAATGGTACGCTATCATGCGGTGGTGCCAATGACAGAACAATATACAATATAAATGATTACACGTGCACATACATGGAGCCCAATGTATTTGGTGACTGTATAAACTTACTGGCTTCATCATGTCGTCATAATATAATGTTGACGTTTAATAGCATTTAGGATGAGTTTAATGGTTTTATAAACGTATAGATATAAATGTGTGAAGTTGTTGTGGAAATCCGAAATGGTAGTTGGTTATATTCTTCCGTAGCCCGAGAATTAACAAGATACACAGGATCAATCTGACAGCAGCCAACACACTTCCAAACAGAAATATAGACGATTTAAATCATTCTTTAGATACGATCGAAAACCTCTATTTAAACTAGCAATCGTTCTGCAGTTATCATCTAAGGAGTACATCATAAACACAGGCTTCGGTTTCCAAAATCTTTGCAAGAAGTAGGATCACAGCAATGCAAAAACGCGAAAACTGTATTATATGTATTTTCAGAAGAACTCAAGTAAATTTTAACGTCGTATAAACAGTGAGGTAGCGAAACTTGGCTTTATCAATTATTACGTATTCTCTCACGTTCCAGGAATTTGTAGCGACTGTGGTGCATGAATTACGCCACTTATGATCATGTGGTCTTTGAGTGGAGTTCGAGCATCATAACCCTTGTTGAAACAACAGTCTATTTCCGCCCAAGATTTAAGGTTTCAACACGCGCTACGTGCGGCCTTCTTAATTTCATATATAAATACTGCAGTATTATGCTTATTCAGATAAGAGTACATTATACTTAGAGTTTCCAAATGAAATTCTGCTGAGCAATATCTGCGGTGGTAAAATCTACCTGCGGCTTGATAGAAAACAGATATCTTCCGCTGCCTTCCATAGACCGTGCATGTAGTTGTAAGTGTTAGTGTGGCGAGGCTGTTATATTGAGTGATTGTTTATGGTGTATTTTCTGGCAGTATTTATTACATTTAATGTCAAATATTATATTATGGTAGGTTTATTTATTATTTTTAATATCATAACACACTACAAAAATAATGTGAATAGAATGGTACGCTATCACGCGGTGGTGCCAATGACAGAACAATATACAATATAAATGATTACACGTGCACATACATGGAGCCCAATGTATTTGGTGACTGTATAAACTTACTGGCTTCATCATGTCGTCATAATATAATGTTGACGTTTAATAGCATTTAGGATGAGTTTAATGGTTTTAGAAACGTATAGATATAAATGTGTGAAGTTGTTGTGGAAATCCGAAATGGTAGTTGGTTATATTCTTCCGTAGCCCGAGAATTAACAAGATACACAGGATCAATCTGACAGCAGCCAACACACTTCCAAACAGAAATATAGACGATTTAAATCATTCTTTAGATACGATCGAAAACCTCTATTTAAACTAGCAATCGTTCTGCAGTTATCATCTAAGGAGTACATCATAAACACAGGCTTCGGTTTCCAAAATCTTTGCAAGAAGTAGGATCACAGCAATGCAAAAACGCGAAAACTGTATTATATGTATTTTCAGAAGAACTCAAGTAAATTTTAACGTCGTATAAACAGTGAGGTAGCGAAACTTGGCTTTATCAATTATTACGTATTCGCTCACGTTCCAGGAATTTGTAGCGACTGTGGTGCATGAATTACGCCACTTATGATCATGTGGTCTTTGAGTGGAGTTCGAGCATCATAACCCTTGTTGAAACAACAGTCTATTTCCGCCCAAGATTTAAGGTTTCAACACGCGCTACGTGCGGCCTTCTTAATTTCATATATAAATACTGCAGTATTATGCTTATTCAGATAAGAGTACATTATACTTAGAGTTTCCAAATGAAATTCTGCTGAGCAATATCTGCGGTGGTAAAATCTACCTGCGGCTTGATAGAAAACAGATATCTTCCGCTGCCTTCCATAGACCGTGCATGTAGTTGTAAGTGTTAGTGTGGCGAGGCTGTTATATTGAGTGATTGTTTATGGTGTATTTTCTGGCAGTATTTATTACATTTAATGTCAAATATTATATTATGGTAGGTTTATTTATTATTTTTAATATCATAACACACTACAAAAATAATGTGAATAGAATGGTACGCTATCATGCGGTGGTGCCAATGACAGAACAATATACAATATAAATGATTACACGTGCACATACATGGAGCCCAATGTATTTGGTGACTGTATAAACTTACTGGCTTCATCATGTCGTCATAATATAATGTTGACGTTTAATAGCATTTAGGATGAGTTTAATGGTTTTAGAAACGTATAGATATAAATGTGTGAAGTTGTTGTGGAAATCCGAAATGGTAGTTGGTTATATTCTTCCGTAGCCCGAGAATTAACAAGATACACAGGATCAATCTGACAGCAGCCCACACACTTCCAAACAGAAATATAGACGATTTAAATCATTCTTTAGATACGATCGAAAACCTCTATTTAAACTAGCAATCGTTCTGCAGTTATCATCTAAGGAGTACATCATAAACACAGGCTTCGGTTTCCAAAATCTTTGCAAGAAGTAGGATCACAGCAATGCAAAAACGCGAAAACTGTATTATATGTATTTTCAGAAGAACTCAAGTAAATTTTAACGTCGTATAAACAGTGAGGTAGCGAAACTTGGCTTTATCAATTATTACGTATTCGCTCACGTTCCAGGAATTTGTAGCGACTGTGGTGCATGAATTACGCCACTTATGATCATGTGGTCTTTGAGTGGAGTTCGAGCATCATAACCCTTGTTGAAACAACAGTCTATTTCCGCCCAAGATTTAAGGTTTCAACACGCGCTACGTGCGGCCTTCTTAATTTCATATATAAATACTGCAGTATTATGCTTATTCAGATAAGAGTACATTATACTTAGAGTTTCCAAATGAAATTCTGCTGAGCAATATCTGCGGTGGTAAAATCTACCTGCGGCTTGATAGAAAACAGATATCTTCCGCTGCCTTCCATAGACCGTGCATGTAGTTGTAAGTGTTAGTGTGGCGAAGCTGTTATATTGAGTGATTGTTTATGGTGTATTTTCTGGCAGTATTTATTACATTTAATGTCAAATATTATATTATGGTAGGTTTATTTAGAGGAGATCGACAGAACGTTCGGGTGTGGAAATGAAATTTAATAATCAATATATTATATATTATATACAGGAAGATTTCTGACAGATTTTTATATTTTTACTTAGTTATACTAAAGAAACCATGTGCATGAATAATTTTTCTTTCTTTAAATTATTTTAATAATTCATTAAGTGAGTTACATAACGTAAAATCACATTGTAGGAAATGTGGCGCTATAGTTAACACAAGCTTTTCATTATTTAATACGTCACTATTCATGAAATTTGTAATTTTTTATTCAAACATTTTTTTGCTTCCTAGTTTACAAATATATAGAAATTTTAAGTAAGATAGGTATATTTACAAAAAATTCTTCAACTATTAATGGCATCATATAACATCGTAATTTGATAATAATTCTCGCTCACACCACTTAATTATTGGAATAATCCAGTTCAAAAAATAATTAATATTGTTTCAAATATGAGTTTAACATGGATACTATACTATATTACTAAATATGATTAAAATCTATTTGTTTCAATTTACATTTTTATATACTATAAGAGCTTGAATTTTCATATTGTTTATAACTATTCGAGGTGGATATTATTAGAAATGAAATTATATAATTAATCATATTTGTGATATATAGATTCATTTAATGCAATAATAATTAAAATATCCAAAAATATCCAAAAAATGAGGTAAATCGTTGATGCTACAACTCCTTTGATATAAAACCATGTCACTCATAAATGCTATACATTTAAAACTGGATATTACTTAATATTCTCATGCGTTTTTGATAGACTAAGGCATATATTTAATGAAATTATTATTTGTAATTTTGTCCTTTAATAAAAGTGTAGTAGAAATTTGAAAAAGCAGATTTTAAAAGTATTTTATTTATCAAATTGCACTCTAATTTAAGTTAGGGCGCCATTTTTCCTACAATATTTAAATTTCAATTCCTTGAATTTTGAAAGGTGATTTCAATAATTTACATTAACTTGAAATATTCAACTTATTATTTGAAGCATTATCATTTTGCACTTAATCTTCAGAGCTGTAGTTATAACTTGATAATATTTAATGTGCTATTCACTTTATAGTTATCGAGGATTATAGAAAATTGATTACTACTGTACTTTTTGGAGTCGTTATATGTATCATGTGATGGTCTATGATCAACTCCAGTCAATTTTTCATTGATTATCTAACAGCAATATACAGAATTTGATTTCCATTCGTTGAGGTGTGGAAATCATACAAAGGCATTTCAATTCTTTTATGTCAGCAATTTATTCAATATGTAACTCTTAATTCCCGCATTCAAAATTATATAATTTCACTTCAAACCGTCTGTCGGACTCCTCTGTTTATTTATTATTTTTAATATCATAACTAACTGTTAACTGCACTTGATACATGTCATTCTTGAATCATAAATTATGGAGCTTGCGCATTGATTAATTTATGCTTATAAAATTCTGGAAAGAAGTTCGTCGAATATCCTGCGATCATGAGGCTCTGAATTTCTTGGTCTTGGGTTCAATCCTAAGCAACAGTTATAATTCTCTGTATTTCAACTTACTGCATTCAACATATTTTATATGTTTATATTTATATGAGTTCCACTTCCTGTCTTTTCATTAATGGATCCTGCGTAGTTATCAGACTCAGACTTTGAAGTTATAGCTGACTATTCCAACAAGCCAATAACAAAACTCATACAGAAAGTTAACTTGGAGCCTGATTTTAAGAAGGAATTCTTGAGGCAACCTATTATTAAAACATTTAATCAAAATCGTTTTGTTAACCCTCTTATTAACTAATTTTCGATTTAGGAAGTAGATAATTTGGTATTTAAAGGAATTCCAAGCGGATATATATAAAGATGTTGTTAGTTCGGAAACAGATTTGGGGTTACTTCTTTTTGAATCTCGAACTCAAGTAATAGAAATTTTAAAAGAAAAGACCACAATACGCAATAAAGCAGCTGTGGAGAATCAATTTGCTTGCTGTTTAAAAAATAAATAATAATGAAAAGTATCCTCTGTCTTTTGAACTTTAAATTTATAATTGCTAGAATTTATCGTTTTCTAGGGTTTCTGTAAGTATTCACGACTTAAACATTATGTCATGCAATTTACAGACAATAGCTGGAATGTAGCAAATGAAGTAACTAACCAGCTTGAGAATATACAACAACGAGATTAAATGTTATGAATAATAAGATTCAAAAGAGAAGACATCACTCCGTAAATTACATCTATAAGATTCAAAATAATAAATTCCAGCTAGACCTAGAACATTTTAAAGTAAAAATAGATTAGAAATGATTACATATATAAAATCTTAGTTGAATGTAAATGATTAGTTATAATGACGAATTAACCAAGATTTGTGAAACAATAAATATAATAAATAAAAAATATAACCACTCCATCGAGAATTATCAGAGGTTCCAGAAAAGAAACAAAGGATGTAAAGAAGGAAGAAAGTGACATTATATAATTAGATTTATTGTCATCATCGCCGCACTTTTTCCGACTAACCCCTTCCTTCATAAAATTTTACAAATTAATAATTTATTATCATGTGGAGTGAACACTTATTTGAGAAATTATGAAAAGGCTGATTTCAGCAATTAGCAGAATCGACTGAGATTAATATATTTTATGATATAGTCGTATGTCAAATATGTGTTTAGTTAAATATAGTTGACCAATCGGACTTGTTATATTTTCCGATTTAAGAATTATAAACGAATGAAAATAAAATCAGAATATTTTTGCAGGTCCTAGCTTACATATTAGTTTCACCTTCTATTCGAAAAAGAATTTTGGCATTCCTTGTAATTTTAAGGTCTGGAGTCTCAAGCAACCTTAATTTTTTGCTTCGATTCCTCATTTGGTGTGTACAATCACTACTTGAACTAACTTCCCAAAAATGAATGTTGGTGATGTGGTACTTCTCGCTGTAACTTTTCAAACCTCTAGTTAATGTAAAATGGAAAGCGCATTTCATGTAATTATTACGCAAAATTGAGACCGATATTTTGATTCCGCATTAAAAGTGTAGTGTGATAAAAAGAAAAATTTCATTCGTAGTTTTGGCGGAAGAAAAAACATGGCATAATATTATCGGCCCTATTTCATAAACACAGACTTCGGTTTCCAAAATCTCTGTAAGAATTGTGGCGAAATTGTTATATTGAGTGATCAACAACACAATACGCCATATAAAAGATTCATTCAACACGAACATTCACGCAACTACCAAGGTTTTTGTGACTTAATTGTTTGTTCAATCTGTGTCATAATATTGCTGGCGGTTTATATCATCTTGGACGAGTTTATGTTTCTTGAAGTCTTTAAAATAAATAACGTATTTGTGAAAGTAAGAAAAATGAAAATATTTTGATATATTTAATTCAATATTATGATAAATATCACTGATCCGCGCAGTCTGATTTAATAGCAAAAATTGCTCTTTGGATTAAATAATTAGAGCTTTATTCCATTTCTGAAATGTAATTACGAATTAATTATTTTGTTCTGTTCATTTTAGTTCCCAGATTCGTTTGTTATTTGGTTTACTATCTTTTAAACGTCATTTGGTTAATAAACGTGATTCGTTTCTAAAACAGCTTTTGCGCGGTTGAAGGAGGAGTTTGTGATTCAATTTAATATAAACCAAAACGAAATTGGTGTTGAAGTGGAGAGAAATCGGTGATGAAATTATTTTTAACGTTTAAAATCTTGAAATCGTTAGCTGAAAGGGATGAAACATCGAGAATTTAGTTCTGTTCGCACTCAAATACGGTTATTTTTCCCAATTCTCTCAAGGGGCTCAAATCTATGATTTTGTTTTTAGTTACATCTAACCAAGATAAATTCAACAAATTCTAAAGCGGTGAGATATCAGTCAATTAATTTGCTTGCAAAATAAGATGTTGTATATTTAATAATTTCGATATAGGCCGCAAATCAGTGATGCGATTATTAGCAAATAAAAATGATTTAAGATTTAACAAATTTCTAACTGGATTTATATCCTCTATTACATTATCATACATATTCAATTATTTACAATCAGTTAGCGATTCAATTCCACTAATATTTTGCAAATTACACATAGTAATTGATATTTTTTGAGAATTTATGTTCAAGTGATCTAATATTACGGTCTAACATTGTTATATTTAAAGATCTGTAATTTTCAGATCCTAGATAAAATCTAATCTTTAAAGTTCCTTATCTTATCTTATTTCTAATTTCGCGCTAATCAAATCGAACTTCAACGTTTTAAAATTGAATTTAGTTTATTTTACTATGTTTTTCTTGTATTTTCGAATCATTTTCTTATTGTATTGTTATATATTTTGTTATTATTGTCGTGTGTTCAAAATATTAAAGTGGTAAAAAATGTAATTGAAATTTATAAATGTATAGATAGTCCAATGTATATTCACAATTTGTGAAATTTTCTAAATCAGGAATATTGACATATTTACACCTATTAATGTGTATATTTACCTTAATAAAAGAAAAGACAACATTCAATTACTATTATAGTCTCTCTAACGTTAAAATTGACATGAAGTACGGTAAAGTCTCACAAGTACACTAGGTACCGAGTCTCACAAATAGAACAGAGTACAAATGACGAATAAACTATTGATTTCCAAAGCTTATTCGTGAGATATCTAGTTTAGTCTAATTTACCAACCACTTTGTTCTATTTGTGATAACCTATGTAATTCATCTATTTAATCAATTTTATTCGTTTAATTAATAAATGCGTACCACTCCTTACTTGATAATGATGAGAAACCGTAATATTTGAGAGAATTCAATAATGATAATGGATTTATATGCAATAATTTATTAGAAACAATTCAGCTTATACGTTTTTGAAGTTTTAAGAATAAGTTCATAAAAAATAATACTATTATTATTGAATGAATTGTTGATGAGTGATTTTAATTGAATGTTAACAAAAGTTTAATAAAATAAACTTTACATGGCCTTTATCAGGTGGTTCAAATTATAATATTTATTTGTAATTAGGTTTGGTCTATTCGTCATCAGCTCTGTTCTATTCGTGAGATATCTCAAAATATCTGAAAACCACATGAAATGACAAATAAACTATTCATTTTCTCTAGTACTATTCGTGAGACTCGGTACCTAGTGTACTTGTGAGACTTTACCGTATACTTTTTCAAAAGTAGTATAAAGTAGTATAAAAAACCATCCCTATTCACAAAACAACTAATGACTCACTTAACATTCCACTTAACATTCCAAAAATATCTTGTGTTAACTTTTCTTTGATAAATAGTGTGTGGAAATGGAATATTAGTTATATTTAGGTAAAGATATAGTCCTCACTGCCCGCATCTGAAATCCCATATTTGGTTGTTGAGACGTTGTGGTGCAGTGGGAGCACGGATATTATTTTGAACGTCAGGTTTTCTTAATCAGACTCAGGTTCGATTCCTGGCAGCGTCACTATTTATTTAAAAAATGTTTGAAGATGGGCTAATATATATTTTTTGATAAAGATTAATATTTATAATCAATATTTAAATAAAATATCTGTTTTAAAAACAGTTAATGTTAATTAAACGATAGTAGTTAATGAAATATTTTATCCCACTTCAAATGTACAACTGTTTTAAAAATCATGACTCACTATCTATTAATTCAACTATATTTGACAATAAATGTCTTTTTCTTTGTTCAAATACGAAGAAAATTGCCTTGCTTAAATAGTAATACTTGAATAATAAATACAAATAGCTTCATTTATGTTTTATGAATGCAAAATAGTCTTAACTACAAGATTTTGACATTTTAAACGTAGACAACGGAGAGTACACGATAGACGCGCATGTTGACCTGTAGTAGCTTTCTGTTCAAAACTGCAGGTTTAGTTACATTCGAGGAATGAGTGATTCGCTTACTGAACTTACGATTAATGGTTGCAAGTTATCCAGCATCCAATTTCTGGTTAATTTTAGAAACTTGCGAAAACTCGTTCTATTTACAAATGCGATTACTGATGTAAGCGTGGTTTCAAATTTATCGCAGCTGGAGCATTTAGATTTGAGTAGTAATGCGATTATTGATTTTAAGCCGCTATAGGCACTTTAAAATATAAAAGAGCTTTATTTGAACAGCAATAAGATCAAAAACATACATTTTTTGTCCTTTATGCAGAATTTAGTCACCGTTCACTTAATCAATAACAAAATAACTGATCTTAACTAGTTCGCAATCTTAACGAAGAGCAAATCATTAAGATACCTCAATGCAGACGAGAACCCATTTTTAACTTCAGAATCAAAACGGAAGCTTGAAAAATTCATTCACGGTAAAATGAACCCGGCCTACGAATAATATTTTCCGTTCAGCGCCTGTTTTCTGAACATTGAAAATAGTTAAACGAAAAACAAAAGTATTTTAAAAACGCTTTGCAAGAACAAAGGAGCGGAACTGAAACTTAAAGTTTAAAAAAGAAAGCAAATAATCGTTAACGCGTTCATGATGAAGAAAATGGCGCTGTTTTACGCCCGCTTCAAATCGTTCACGGGATTTGAATGAATTCGTTTTTAAAAATTAGCAAAATGTTGGAAAAGGAATAATGAATGTATTATATTTATTAAATGACTCACTTAACTGATTTTTTCACAGACAAATTATATTTTTACAATCACTCATACCCTAAAATTAAACATCTTTCAGAGCGTTGACAAAGCCTGATTTTTTGAGATAATAAAGTTGTGTGCAGAGGCACCTCTGAATCAAACATAATTGGTATCAAAGTAGTTCTTTCACTCTTAGCAGTAAAATTATTCTTAACATTTATTGAAATATTAGTTTGCAGCTTTAAGTAATATTCAAAGTCTTCCATGTCATTGTGTACGGGGGCAGTGTAATAAGATAACATCACCACCACCATGCTTGGTCTCTTCTGCTTCTAAAATTATTAAGTGAAATTATTATTTTCCAAAATCAAAATTTTATTTATAAACTGTGAAGATGAAACTTCCATCTTCCAAATGTTTAACTTCTCTTAGGGTCTATATAAGAGAATGCTCTTATGGACTTACTTCAATTCAATCTGTGCACTCACGATAATCCTGACAAAAATATTTTCTCGATTAATAATACAGAGTTTCTAGATTCTTTAATGTTATTCGTAGCTAAAATGGGTGGTGAATGAACGTTATCAGCCACTATTTGGTAGTGTTTGCACCTAAACCACTAAAATTTGTCGAAAATAAATAAATAATATATTCCCCAGAATTATATTCGTTCTTCATATTTTTACTTGCATATAGTAATATAATTAATATTAACGAATGTTTATACGTCAATATGAAGATTTAAACGAACAATTCATAAATTTTAGAATTATTTTACGCAATAGAGTAATATTACAATACAATCGCAGGAGTAACTGTTGAGAAAAGTAATTTAAACGACGTTTATGACTCTTTTGTACAACATATCGACGTTAAAGTCAACAGATTAATTACAAATGTAAAATATTTTGTAATTTCTACTATCGTAGCTTTATTCTAGCGCTTCAGAACAAAATACTATATTTCTAGCACATTTTCTTGTTGTTTTATCAGAATTAAAGCTGAAATTAATTTGAAAAATAGAAATTTTGAAAATCTTGTCGATTATGAGGAATTATCAAGTAATTTTAGCATTTTAATTAGCTTAGATGGTTGTAGTGAATACTAGACTCCACTGTTGGTCAAGAAAACATAACGCTCAATAATTTTCTAAAAATAGCAACAAAATGATCTTTTGTATGAAGACGAAAGCATTCAGTCTAATCATAGATAATCAATTTTATATGTGTATGGGCTACATATTTAATACAGTGATAAATTTCTGCTGAGCCAACAAAGTTGAAATATCAAAAGTTGTAGATATCTAATGTTTCATGGAATCAAATAGTATTTATTCTATCGCATGTGATAATTATAACGTTTAAATGTTCCGAATCATACATCAAACAATATTCTTATCATCACCAAATATTTCTTAAAGTACGTGAAGCAAATAAAATTTAAAACTTAACGAAACAACGCGAGTAATCAAATTTAATTGTGGTATGATCTGTATTGATGAATATTTTGGCCGCTGATAAATAATTGGGGTTGTCTGTGATTGAGTTCAGGCTATCCTATTCATATGTGGAGTGTGTATAAGTGCGTCTACGATTTATAATATTGAAAATCAACACTCCAAATGGTAAAATGGATTATGTAGGAAATAAATATGCTTAACAATGGATTTCCAAGAGCGAATAAATATGAATGATGAGAAAGTATTTCTATAGAAAATAATTAAATGTAGTAAAATAGGTACTGTTGAAGTAAATAACGCCTAGCGATCAATATCTGTTTTTACCAACCCTCTCATCTTTCCATTAAATTCTTTATATATTTCCTCATTTATCCGTTGCTATTTAATAATTTGTTTACAATTCGGGACAAATTGAATTCTTAGTATTTGAGCTGATTCATCTTTTTTCGCTGTCGGCTTCCGTTTTACGCTTTCATTGTCAATAGTGTAAAATTCATAGATTCTAGAAGGTGTGGTCGCATTACATTATTCACGTGATATTTTATTGCCCTAACCAATTCAGAATAAACTTAAACTTAATTTTAAAATATATTTGATTCGAATTGAACTACGTCCAAGTTTTTAAGTCCCTTTGATCTCACATGACCATAAAAGAAATATGACTTAAATGTTCTCAAATTCTACCACGTGAACATGCTTGAGAGATTGCTGCAGTAATAGCTGTTCTCGTAAATCACGTGCTAAATCTTCTTAGGATTTATGAAATCCACAGTTGTGCACTGTGTCCGTGTGATATTCACTGTCTTCAGTTCCAGCTGTTTTATGGGCTGCAGCCGCTTCTCTCCGAGCGCGTTTCTCTGGACGTTCAGGTTCTTCAGAAACGGGAGGCGCGCCAGGCCGGACAGGTCGAAGAGCCTGTTCCTGGATACGTCCAGCTCCTCTAGGGAGTACTACTGGCCACCGGCGTAGAACAGCTTTCCGATCCTGTTTGAGTCCGCGTTTACTTTGCACAGCTGGTCCGAAAGGTCTGGGATGTGGTCTAGTGACGTAAGCTTGTTGCACGACACGTCTAGCGTTTGCAGCAGCCGGAAGCGCACGTCCATGAAATCTTAGTTCTTCAAGCTGTTTCCAACCAAACTCAGGTCTCTCAGTTGAGTTAGCGACTGTAGTAAATAAACCTCCCTGAACTCGCACTTGTTGAGCGAGAGCCTTTGCAACTTCTGCATCTGGCTCACGGCGCGTTTCTCTTCCATCGAGAAGCGGGCGAGCTAAATTGTTAGTTCGGTGAGATGCAGGTCTTTCAGGAAGGAGAAGTCCTGGATTCTGGAAGCCACCAGCGTAAGACTCGTGAGGTTGACGATGTTGGAAATCGAGTGTGCGTTGACAACGCGGAAGTTCTGGATGACCAAGGTCTCCAAAGTGCAGTTCTGGCTTTTGCTAAATACCTCCAAATCTGCTTTGTAGGCGCTGTGCTCCCTGAGCTTTAGGCTCAGCGATTTCAGAGGCAGCTCGTTCACGAAGTCCTTCAGCGTTGCTTTTCGCATCACGTTCTCGAAATACAGGTGGTCGACGCGGTTTGGGGATTTGTTAAAATATAACGTGCCTTGTTGCAGGAACTCCGGGTAGTCTTTGTATTTAATTACAACTTCGTTTGGTTTTGGCTCTGGTTTCATAATACGGAGTGGAAAATCATATAGTTGGATGCGTTTATACACTGATGTGTAACTCAGAGCATTTTGAATGGAAAATAAACGATATTACATTATTGAATTGATTATTACTTATTATGATTACTTATTATTTATTATGATATATTGCTTTAAGTAAGTAAACTTTGGTGCAAGTAAACTTTGTACAATTTGTAGACTCGGTGTCAGAAATAGTATCAATCATCGAAACTGGGTGACAAAGCATTCAAGAGATTCTGTAACTAATATTCAAGCTCATGCACTACAAAACTTTGTTAAAATATGTTAAAATGAATAATGAAATAGGATTTATGTAATTGATATGTATAACAAATTTACAAGCCACAAATTAAAAAATGTTTAACACTTTGTGCTTCTTTTTATAACCTCAACACTTTGAATAAATAATGTTGTTCGAAATATATTTATACTTATTAATTATTTTAGTCCTCACTCAGCATCCAAAATCTTCATTTCGGGTAACTGAGAGCTATTTTAGCTCATAACATGCCTGCTGCAAAATATAATCGTTCGATATAACTTATTAATTATATTTATATTCCAATTTTATCACGTTCCTATTATATTATTTACATACGTATTACTATTTTAAGTAACAAACGCTTCTATAGAATAAAGATATTTATTTAGAGACATCATTATTAATCAATGCATATAAACGATATTACATTAAATTGAAGGAATATAATACAAAGAAAACACTTAAAACCATGTTGCTTATGAAGCATAAGATCTTCTTAGTATTATAAGTTACTAAGTATTCATCCGCAGCCAAAACAACCAAGCATCCAAGGGTGACTGCTTCGTGCTGATCTGTACACCCACCTAGGTCGTTACAATGCATATTAACGATTATTATATTATTGAATTGAGGGTAGTGGAAGGAAACTATAAACTTCTATACAAACATGTTTATCAATTTATATTGTTATATTTGTTACACCACACCTAATGAAGCAATAATCCAAACACATAAAATGCAAAACCAATTTACTAAATTAATATAAAATTTCGTCACCAACTTCTCCATAAAGCGAGGATCTCTCCAAAGAATAGGTCAACAGAATTATACGTCAGCACAAGGTCATGAAGACTCTAACAATAGAGGAAATCGTCGTAGAAGTTGACAAGCTCGCCAACGACTTCGGATACGCCACCAACCTGACTCTTCTCTTCAACTCAATCAAGACTCATAAGTCCGTCGAGCAGCTCAAGCGCCTTCTGGACAATCCAAGACCAGATGTGAATGAACATGCTAGATCTTTAGTGAAGATTTCCTTCTTCTCCAAGAAGGCCAACGTTCTAGGCTTGAAGGTTATTAATCCGCTCGAAGAAGCAGCCAAGAAAACAACATTGACCGAATACGAAGGCCAAAAGCTCTTCAATTATTGCGCCGAAAACAACAAGTTCAAGGAGTTTTACATGCAGTACCACAAGCTCCAGGACTTCCAGTTCGAGAGAAACATCGTCCACAACAGAAAGTCCGTCGAAGGCGTCATGGACCTCGTCAAAGAGGACTTCAAGGCCTACAACAAGAACGCCAATGAATGCGCCTTCGGAGACGCCGTTCCAAACGTTGAAGTCATCGACAGACTCAAGTTCGCCCTTCAGTTCTTGAACGCCGAAAAAGTCAACGAACTCGCCAAAGAACACATCCTCGAACACCACCTGTTGTTCCCCAGATTCCAGGGAACCATCGTGGAAATAGTCGCCGCCTTCAACTTGCTGGTGAACGGCAAGCTGAGCGCCGAAAACTGGAAGAAATCTGACAAAATCGCTTCGGTCCAACTCCAGAAGAAAGGCATCTTGACCTAATTCGCCTTGGACTACCAGGAAAGAGATATTTCTGAGCACAACTTGACCAACCTTCTTTTGCAAAAGCTCCAGACTTTCAGCACCATCACTCAATTCCCATTCGAGCAAATTGACGAGAAGATCCTAACCCAGCAAATGTTGGAGTACCACTCCCAAAGAACCTTCCAGACCTACCCAGAGAGATACGAGTTCTTGCAAAAGTGGAGCCAAGACCACACCTCCAAGTTCACCACCGAGCCAGTAACTGCCTTGAACGACCACAACATCAGCTACATCCAGCTCTACAGAAAGTACCTCGCCCAGGTCAAGACCTACCAAACCCAACAACAGAACCCATGTTTGGCTGTCATGCAGACCAAGGTAGTTGAAGAGTTCTTCGAGTCCTATCCACTTACCGAAGAGCCAATCCAGTTCGACTTCGAAAAGATCCTCTTCAACAAGAAAGACAGATATTTCAATGGTGAAAGAAGACTCCAGTCCATGCGCGCCCTTTTGTTGGCTCCGTTCATCCACGCCCAACCAAAGGCCATCGGCAAGGTGATGCGCTACATCGCCGCCGCTGCACAGACAACCAGCAACTCCACCGAAAAGGCCGCCATCATCCAAGTCCTCGACCCACTCAGCGTCTTCGAGTACATCTTGGAAGCCAAGCAACAAGGCTTGTTTAACATCAACTTGGTCGACATGGCCAAGGAAGTCGCCGACGTGTTCTTCAAGTACCCAGACGCACTTGCCAGATACCTGTAAACTTTCAACAGCGAGCTTCCGTCCTTCTTGTTCAACCTTGTCTTCAAGTACTTCAAGGGCAATGAGGTCCCAACCATGTTCGAGCAGGTTATCCGCGCTCTCATCGCCATCAAGACATTGATCCCAACAATAGTATATAACAACAACGTTAACGTTGTCGTTCGTCTTAATAACGATGTATGGGAGCTTGAACGCTTTGATATGGTAAATATCTACGAAACTGAAAAAGGAGCCACTAATTCGGCTGCTATCAATAAACTATATAAATAACATAAGGATGCGATGGATTTCAGAAACGATATTATTTCACGATTTGAAAAAGTGTTTGAATATCAATATAATTATTTCGAAAATCTCTTATCTCAACTTAAAAAGACCTAAACTTTCTTTATATAATGTCAAGAAACAGTAAGTAAGGCTAAGAAAGAAGAGCTTGAAGGTTTAGTTTTCGAAAAACTTTATGTTGAGTTATACGTCAGTGCTTTCTAAAAGATGAAACTATCATGTTTCTTTCCATAAAATGTGTCTTACTCTAAAATAAATGAAGTAGGAAATATACATACGTATTACTATTTTAAGTAACAAACGCTTCTATAGAATAAAGATATTTATTTAGAGACATCATAATAGGGTTCACTAAAATTACTGCGCACAGTTCGTTCCGCCAAAACTACGAATGAAATACGGTCTTTATTCGTTCAGTTACAATGGATACAACTCATATATATACTAGGTACAAATTGCTCATATACATTTCACTTTTTATGTAGATATCTCAACTTATTTGTATATAGGCAAACCAAATCTGTAGCTAAGCAAACCAAATTTGTATGTAAACAAGACGCCTTTATTTGGGCTAACCAGCTGATTTCAAGCTTCTTTACCATTTCATGTGTTCCACTTCTTAATTTGCCAATGAACTTCCATGAGTCGTCCTCCATTTCCAAAGAGCTAAGTCTCAGGCTATAAGAAGCTGATCAGTCATAGGGTTATTATTATTCCTATACGTCAACTGCAGCCAATACTTGCTAGGCGTAAGTCCAAAACCAGTAGGTTCAACCAGCATCACCAGCTGCACCTATCACTTAAAACAGAACCCAGCCTGTGAAAGTGGTTAACAAAAAGCGCTTTAGTTTCTCTTACAAACTCAAGTAGGAAGTTATTAAGCACTATAAAGTTGAATTTCTTGCTTGTCCTTGTACAGCCATGATTAATACTGTTACTTATTTTGCTCTGAGCAATGTAAAAGAACACAGTGCGCAAGGCTTCTTGAGAAAGGAGTATCAAAACAAAATACTCCAGGCCAATGGTGAGAAGATTCTCGAGCTTGATAGAATAAGAACAAGAAAAAGCACTTTCCCAAAAATTGAAGAGGGACTCAAGCAATTCTTTGAGGCTAACGTTTGTTTGAACATTTCAGATCTTAGAATGCAAGCAGAGCTGATTAAATCAAGTCTACCTCCTGATGATAAGGAAAGGAACTGTTTCAATTGATACAGATTACTCCAGAGATAATTATACGCTGATGCTTACAGCAACAGGTGATGGAAGGCTTATAAAGCCTTTTATTATCTTTAAAAAGGCTGATACTTTACCTTTAGCTGATAAAACTTTCTTTGATAAGTTGAATTAGTTGCCAGTAGACGATCCAGATGCTGTTTGTGCATTCACTAATAATAGTGGGTGGATGACTTACTAAGCGATGCTTCTTTATCTGAAAAACGTAATACTTCCGTATATTAAAGTACATGGAGATATTTGTTTAACACTAGATAACTGTAGTTCTCACAACATTAACAAAATACTATAAAATCACTACGAGTAATATTTGATTTGGTGCCAATTAACTGGATAACGTGATTTAAATGCCGAAGAGTTTCTGACAATCATATCCTAGTAATGTCATGTAGTGTACGTGCCAAAAAACACAACTCCACAAAATCAGGTGCTTGACGTCTCAGTAAATGGTCCATTCAAAGCATATTTAAGAGGGATCCATCATAATTATTGTCTTGAATCGCACAGATTAATTTAATATAAAGATGCGCCACTGGGCATAATCGTGCCAGATAAAAAGGTAAAAATTCCAAAACCAAATCGCTAGTTGTGCTGGGAGCACGTAAAGAAAGCTATTTCAATGATAAAGCCAAGTGTTATCATCCATGGATTCGAGAAAACTCAGTTGATTCGTTCTAACACAACATAAGAACCATTAAGATTGTATGTGTTGTCTGATGCAGAGAGAATTATGGGGTTTGCTTAAACTACAATTAATAAACGTCAGTGGTAAGAACAACAGCAACAGGAAGTAAATAGAACCTTGTTCCCAATGGATTATAGTGACAGCGAGGATGAATAGATGCTTCAATAAGACATTGACTACTAATATTTCGGTGTGGAGTGAAATAATTATTCAGTGTAAAATATTGAATATCATTTTGTAATCACTCCAAATTCGGTGAAATTTATCTTTGGATAGAGTCCGTATAGTTGATAGCGATTATCTTTATAATTTCATATTTTGTATATAAACAATCTATTTTGTATATAAAAATCATCTTTTGTATGTACACAAGAATCAAGTGTATATAAACAAGATACATGTTGCATATCTCAATAGATACAAAATTGCTTACATACATTGAGGTTTTCCGATGTATGTAAACGAGTTGTATCCATTGTAACTGAACGAATAAAGACCGTAGTTTTCCATTTCTACACTACAATTTTTATTTTCATAAGCAAGTTTTAGTTACATTTTTGCGAAATAATTACATGAAAATGCGCTTCCATTTACATTAATTGGAGGTTTGAAAAGTTACGGCAAGAAGTACCACATCATCAACATTCATTTTGATTTCCACTCCAATTCTGGATGTTGGGAAGCAAATTCAATTAATGACAGTACATATCAAATAAGAAATTGAGGCAAAAAATTAAGGTGGCCTGAGACTCTGGACCTTGAAATTACGAGGAATATCAAAAAAATATTTTGAATAGAAGATGAAACTGATACTCATGTTCAAATGAATTGATCAAGGTGAAATAAGCATACACAAGTATGGAATCGTGTTATGATTTCATTTAATCAACATTAGACGGCTAGACACTGCAAAATTCTAAATGAGCTTGATAAAGTATTTTATAATAGTAAATCTGATTTTCAGTTTCAGATCTATATTCGTCATCTTTCTTGAGTAGATCACGCAACACTTGAGTCCCTACAGAAATTATAGGAACAGTGCCAGTTCCACTATTGTAATGAAATTTATTTTACTGTTCAAGATTTTTCACCCGCTTTAAACACATATAAATGATAACCAGCTGCGACTATCACTAAATGCGACTTGCCCTGTATATAGCGTGGACCTTCAAAAATATTAAATTATGATTTCATTCATTAAAAATTATGAAATCGGAAAATATAACTTGTCCGCTTTGCCTGCAATAATTAACTGAATACATATTTGATATAAGACTATATCATAAAATATATTGATCTCAGTCAATTCAACCTAATAGCCGAAATCAGCCTTTTCATAATTTCTCAAATAAGTGTTCTAAATTTAATTTATATTATCCATAACTGCATCAATATAACGAGTATTAATTGAAATACACAGCAACATAGTTTCGACTCTCACTCCACATGATAATAAAATATTAATTTGTAAATTTATTTTAGCACAAATTGATCAATGCACGAGCTCAACGGTCTATGTTTCAAGAATGATATGTATCAAGTGCAGTTAACATAATTGTAGTCTTTAGGAATTTTAAGCTTTATTGATCGTATGATATATGGTCATTGAAGTCAATGAGCAAGTCAATGAAGTCAATCAAGAAAATACTATTTTCAGAATTAAATGCAATAAATAGATCACAATATGTTTGTAATACGTATCTATAAAGTTAGCCCAGTACAGCTTCATTTATTAATAACTCAAAATTTACATTCACTGATGATTCAGATTTATTCAGATACTTAATATTCAGACTTTCTATTATAAATTATATATTCCCAATAATATATTAAGCTAATTATACAATATTGTAATTTACCACTTCTCTTCTTTCAATATCAAATATACTTGTCTGATAATGATCCAAATATTTAATAAATTTTAAATGACATAATAAATAATTAACTTAGCTATTTAATACATATATGTTTCGGTTATTAACCTGTTAACTATTTATTACAGTTATATTCACAATAATTAGTAATCAATTAATTCTACCTTGACGCAGAGAGTAGTAAGTACAGATCAATATCTTTATATGTATTAGATTTTGTTCATATATTCAATTATTACATTTTATAATTTTACTAATATACACCATCTCATATATTTAACAATGTATGAAATTGCAGATAACTTTACTCTATTATATTTTAAATATACATTTGCATTAATAAGAAGGCTAATATAACATTCTTAAAATATTATTTTATATAATATTTTTTTAACTAAATTTATTGTAATGTTCATAACTAGTTTTGCAGCTGTTTCATAAGTTCTCCCAAAAATTTACAAAAATATACTTAGCTGCATTATCTCTTTATAGATCAGTTTATTTAGCAGGCCCGCAAAATTAGGAGCTATCGTTATCAACACTAATTTAAATATATCGAATATTTTAGAGTTAAATAAGTAAATTACTTAATAATGTCTTATTATAAAAGTAACATATACAATAGTTTAATACATTAATTTAATCCTTAGCAATAGCGTGTAGGCACAGAACTCATCAAAATTATAGAAAATTATATTTACACTATGGAATGAAAAAGTGAAGTGAAATTAATAAATTATAATACTTGAGCCAACCTGAGATAATTAATAAATTTTAGTCACTTCTGTTCAACTCCAATATCAAAATAATAAAATTAGCTACCCTATTGACATCATTATTAACATTAGTCGTTCAGTTACAAAAATGAATTCAGGAACAGGTTTTGAAGAGTCAGCGCCGTTTACAGCCCCTAATTTATTTGATCCTGTTTATTTGAAATTTAGTTTTAGGTAGAAATAAATATGTATTAAATATGCTCAAATTAGGATTTAAGGACCAGCTGAAGGTCAGACCCAAAAACTAATTTGTTGAAAGTGGTTTAACATATGTTTTAGCTGTAAAATTGTTATTATCGTTATTAAACGCGTTTTGGAAATTCCTCGCTTATTATTTACTTCAAAATTTCGTCTTTTATTTTAAATCCGATCAAACCCGGTACTAATATTTATTATATTTCTGTAAACAACTCTTTCTATTCTGGTGAGAGTGAAATTAGAACTAAATCCAGCATGTTGAAGATAAAATAGTTCTCCGAACAATCAACTAGTAACAAGACCCCGCCTGAATTAAACAATACTTTCGATTACTATATGTGACAGAGATTAAAAAACTCCAAATTAGAATAAAGGGATACTCTATAAATATAACTGTTGTTCAAGGCGACCACAATATCACAAAACTGGAAGAATTGCATGAAAAATTCAGTACGCCCTTTTTTAAGTGAGTTGTTCTCTGTATTAATTTCATAAAGCTTTCTGGAAGCATTATGAACAAATAATTTATTATTCAACGTAAATAACTAACTAGGGAACGGAAGTCCGTAATAAACACTTGTTAACAATGCATAATCTGGAATTTGGCACACTAGTTATATATCTGCATCACAAATGATAAAAACTTAATCGAAAACTTAAAAATAGATCTGGCCTTAAAAATAGCACACGTTATTCTAATAACCGACTGGAATTTTGGAGGCTATTTCATAAACAGATCCTTTTAAATAGTTAAAATTAATCTGTTAACAGAATTTTTCTTCCTGTCCCGGCTAAAATTGATATGATATTGATTTGCTATTTACGCATTCCATTTGGTTATTTAAAATCATTAAATAACCGTTATTTATTGCAATAAACAAGTCTAACTAATTATTTGGTTGGTGTAAGAACATAACTTCACATAAATTTTGATATTTACCCTTCTAATACAGTTAATTTAAAGTATCACTATTCAAATAATTATTTTTACGTTTATTTTAATAATTATTCTTTTTAATGATGAATATTAGATATTTAAACGGCATTGAAATAGCTCCCAACAAAACAAAGCAAATTAAATATATTATGTACAAAACTAATAACACAGGTGAAAATATTATCATCATTACTGTAATGCAACTGTCACGACGACTCATTTGATGAGGTGGGAATGTTTCATTAATTCACATTTTATAATCATAAACTCTATTAGTATTGTTATTAATTTAGATATGAATAACAACAGTTGAGTAGTCATGTTGTTGTGATGTGTGTGTAATAATACTAACTCAACAGTACATTTAAATGCAACACAAGAAAAAAATATTTAATTATAAGTAATACTATATAGTAAGTATTTTCTTTTTATTAAAAAGGTTTTCATCTTTCATTCAATCTAAGCGACACATTAGTAAAAATTCTGTTTCTGTTGAAGGTTGCATTAGGAATGGATTATATACTTTAATAAAAACATCAAATAATCACATATAAGTGAACTTAAATTGCATTTTATTTTAGTTGTTATCAAGAAATTCGTTTATAAAATGCTGCTTTTATTGGCTTGATGATTTATAATGATTCGCCTTCATTACAATTGAAGTGTGAAATTAAAAATATAGCATATATACATAAGTAGGTAAATTAGTACTACTGCAATATTGAATATATGCAGGTTATAGCTTAAGAGTTAACTCAAATCGAAGCTGTTACAAAAATGAGGAAGCAGAATCACTTAGATTGAAAACAAAGATGAAAACTATTTTAATTAACTGGAAATTCACTAACCACAAGAATTATTAAAATATATATTATTTTTACTTGGTTATGGTAAAATAACTAGTATATATTTATATATTGCGTTAAGATGTATTGTTGGATTGTTGCTGTTGAGTGAGTCATGTTATTAATCGAAGCTAATATTTCAAATTATTATATTTACAAGTTAACATTTTGTTGAGCTAAATGCTTTTAAAATTTTAGTGACCATGTGTTCACAACATCATGTCCCATTATAATTTTATAACATTATAATTTTATACAATTAAATGCATATGTGTAAATTTACATTTAATTATTTAAAATACCATTTAATGTCATTTTCACTTCAATATTTAAATGGATTTAAAAGATGGCGTTCTTATAATGAATTCAAAGCTATACCACATGATATTCGAAAGCGAGAAGTACGAAAGAAAGAAAATAGATCCAAAAGAATTTTTCGAAAGATTAGAGCCTTTCATTAAAGAGTTGAAATTTGAGTTTAACAAAAAGAGCAAATACTAATTTTAAAACTTTGTAATAGGTGAATATATAAACTTAAAGTAACTAACGTCGCTTAGTATTACAACTGATTACTAAGTTAAGAGGTAAGATAGTATAGATTTAAGCATTTTTGATTCTATTCTAAATTCACATATCTCGGTCTTAAATATTGCAAATTACAACATCAAAAATTTCTAGGTTATCCGCAATTTGAGATAACTTGAAGAATTGTCAATAAAAGGATACAATTTTAGTATGGCTGACAAGAATACATTCAATGAACTCTAAGGACTCAAAAAGCTCTTTCTGGGAAAGTGCGACTTTACAGAAATACATACGTTGAAAGATTTATAACAACTATAATTGTTGGTTTTGTGTGAAAATAACCTGACGAACAAAGACTTCAATAATTGCAAATTCAGAAACTTGTAAATGTTAGACGTGTCGCACAACAAGCTAGAATCTTTAGATAATTTGCAAGTTTCAGAAAAGCTGTACTACATAAACGCAAGTCACAACAATTTAAGCACGCTTTTATATCATACAGACACAGTCTTGGATATCGAAGAATTGGATATTTCCCATAATACTAAGCTTTAAGACATACGTTAACTTAAATAAATTCCAAGATTAAGCAACTTGAACATCTCATATACAAAAGTAAATTAAAGGAATGCAAAAATACTGCAATCACTTAACATCTAAAGTATCAATGTTACAAATGTTAACAACGAGAAAATACTGGACAATATAAATACTGAACGTATTGAAAATATAACTGTTAATTAGTTCGACTAAAAAATAGATACTTCAAATCTAATTTAATGTGTAAACTTAAAATCCATTACCAACAAACGCGCATTTGATTAAACTGATTATTTTAATTGTGATATATTAACAAATGAAAAAGTTAAGTAGTTAAAAATTGCTAAGGTCAACAATTTAATACAAATAAATAAGAATAACACTTCTAAATATTTCTGGTCAACCTCTTAAATTTTTGCTTCCAAAGCATACATAACATTAAGAAAATACATAAGAAATCAAATTCAAGATGTTAATAATTAATTTATTCAACGCAGTTTCGTAAATACTTTGCACAGAGTAAATTTTTTATCCGCCTTACAAATAAAGTAGATTGGCATTTTAGAAAGATAAGAGAAAGAGAACAATACGATAAAATTTGTAAATGTCAAAAAAGCCAATGAGTAAAAAGTTAAACTCAACAAGAAGTTAAAATTCCTGCTCAAATAGCAATGCACAGGCATAATGATTATTGGATTTGAGTGATTTCATTATCTGTAATTTTTAGTTTAATTTACTAAACCCAAAATTATCTGATTTAAAAATTTAAACTTCTCAGATGATTATCATTCACAATTAAAATCGTTTATTTTTAATTGCGTTCGTTCTTTTAATTTATTAGTTTTGCGTTTTCAGCGCAGATGAAATTAAGTTCGTTTTCATTCTCAAGTTTCAAATTTTGACGATGTAATAGTAAGATTCGTTCTAAAATATTTTTGAGTCCAAACTGTTCAATAACTCATTACAGTTTCCTCAGTATACAACTGCAAATAGGAGATCAAAACCTGTTCGCGTGTGCTTTATAAGTTACGCGTGTGGAAATGGGGATTTCGGATACTGAGTACATTACTGAGTGAGGACTATTATTATATTTATACTCACTCATGTTCAAAGTCTTCAATTATTGACGATTACTATATCTAGCGTTGTCTTGGGCTTCGCCTTCTTGTTAACTCCATTCTTCTGTTAGCTTTATTTTTGACAGCATGTTGATTTACACATTTTAAGTACTAGAAAGATATTTCAGCATTAAATAGTAGTATTTATTCTTCATTCGTTACCCAAATCTAGCATTTTTATTTGTCTCATTTTAAAGTATATTTTATTAATTCTGTTTTTAAATAAATTATTTCTGTTTTAAAGCTCAGTTATTTTGTACTGAAGCGAATGCGTTTATTGTCGCTATTTATATCCACTTTAAATCTTCATCATCGAAAGTATGAAATTAATTTACTTCAGAAGATAATTGTTGTAATAGTTCTCGCGGATTCTGCAACTTAAAAGGGCGTTTCTTTGAGCTTTGTACAATTATTAAAGTTATAGGTCGCCAAATAATGGAGATTCTAGCTTAACATAATATATTTTAGACACTTGAGAGTTTTTTAAGAAACCACAAATGGCGAAGCTGCTAAATTAGCGCAAATTCTACCATGTGAACATGCTTGAGAGATTGCTGCAGTAATAGCTGTTCTCGTAAATCAAGTGCTAAATCTTCTTAGGATTTATGAAATCCACAGTTGTGCATTATGTACAGGTTATATTAACTGTCTTCAGTTCCAGCTGTTTTATGGGCTGCATCCGCTTCTCTCCGAGCGCGTTTCTCTGGACGTTCAGGTTCTTCAGAAACGGGAGGCGCGCCAGGCCGGACAGGTCGAAGAGCCTGTTCCTGGATAAGTCCAGCTCCTCTAGGGAGTAATACGGGCCGCAGGCGTAGAACAGCTTTCCGATCCTGTTTGAGTCCGCGTTTACTTTGCACAGCTGGTCCGAAAGGTCTGGGATGTGGTCTAGTGACGTAAGCTTGTTGCACGACACGTCTAGCGTTTGCAGCAGCCGGAAGCGCACGTCCATGAAATCTTAGTTCTTCAAGCTGTTTCCAACCAAACTCAGGTCTCTCAGTTGAGTTAGCGACTGTAGAAAATAAACCTCCTTGAACTCGCACTTGTTGAGCGAGAGCCTTTGCAACTTCTGCATCTGGCTCACGGCGCGTTTCTCTTCCATCGAGAAGCGGGCGAGCTAAATTGTTAGTTCGGTGAGATGCAAGTCTTTCAGGAAGGAGAAGTCCTGGATTCTGGAAGCCACCAGCGTAAGACTCGTGAGGTTGACGATGTTGGAAATCGAGTGTGCGTTGACAACGCGGAAGTTCTGGATGACCAAGGTCTCCAAAGTGCAGTTCTGGCTTTTGCTAAATACCTCCAAATCTGCTTTGTAGGCGCTGTGCTCCCTGAGCTTGAGGGCCAGCGATTTCAGAGGCAGCTCGTTCACGAAGTCCTTCAGCGTTACTTTTCGCATCACGTTGTCGAAATACAGGTGGTCGACGCGGTTTGGGGATTTGTTAAAATATAACGTGCCTTGTTGCAGGAACTCCGGGTAGTCTTTGTATTTAATTACCACTTCGTTCGGTTTTGGCTCTGGTTTCATAATACGGAGTGGAAAATTATATAGTTGGATGCGTTTATACACTGATGTGTAATTCAGAGCATTTTGAATGGAAAATAAACGATATTACATCATTGAATTGATATTATGATATATTGCTTTAAGTAAGTAAACTTTGGTGCAAGTAAACTTTTTACAATTAGTAGACGCGGTGTCAGAAAGAGTATCAATCATCGAAACTGGGTGACAAAGCATTCAAGAGATTCTTTAAATTAATTGTAACTAATATTCGAGCTCATGCGCTACAAAACTTTGTTAAAATATGTTAAAATGAAGAATGAAATATGATTTATGTAATTGATATGTATAACAAATTTACAAGCCACAAATTAAAAAATGTTTAACACTTTGTGCTTCTTTTTATAACCTCAACACTTTGAATAAATAATGTTGTTCGAAATATATTTATACTTATTAATTATTTTAGTCCTCACTCAGCATCCAAAATCTTCATTTCGGGTAACTGAGAGCTATTTTAGCTCATAACATGCCTGCTGCAAAATATAATCGTTCGATGTAACTTATTAATTATATTTATATTCCAATTTTATCACGTTCCTATTATATTATTTACATACGTATTACTATTTTAAGTAACAAACGCTTCTATAGAATAAAGATATTTATTTAGAGACATCATTATTAATCAATGCATATAAACGATATTACATTAAATTGAAGGAATATAATACAAAGAAAACACTTAAAACCATGTTGCTTATGAAGCATAAGATCTTCTTAGTATTATATGTTACTAAGTATTCATCCGCAGCCAAAACAACCAAGCATCCAAGGGTGACTGCTTCGTGCTGATCTGTACACCCACCTAGGTCGTTACAATGCATATTAACGATTATTATATTATTGAATTGAGGGTAGTGGAAGGAAACGGATTTATATTATTCTTTAAATCGCTTTAAAAACTATAAACTTCTATACAAACATGTTTATCAATTTATATTGTTATATTTGTTACACCACACCTAATGAAGCAATAATCCAAACACATAAAATGCAAAACCAATTTACTAAATTAAAATAAAATTTCGTCACCAACTTCTCCATAAAGCGAGGATCTCTCCAAAGAATAGGTCAACAGAATTATACGTCAGCACAAGGTCATGAAGACTCTAACAATAGAGGAAATCGTCGTAGAAGTTGACAAGCTCGCCAACGACTTCGGATACGCCACCAACCTGACTCTTCTCTTCAACTCAATCAAGACTCATAAGTCCGTCGAGCAGCTCAAGCGCCTTCTGGACAATCCAAGACCAGATGTGAATGAACATGCTAGATCTTTAGCGAAGATTTCCTTCTTCTCCAAGAAGGCCAACGCTCTTGGCTTGAAGGTGGTTAATCCACTCGAAGAAGCCGCCAAGAAGACCGTTTTGACCGAATACGAAGGCCAAAAGCTCTTCAACTACTGCGCCGAAAACAACAAGTTCAAGGAGTTCTACATGCTCTACCACAAGCTCCAGGACTTCCAGTTCGAGAGAAACATCGTCCACAACAGAAAGTCCGTCGAAGGCGTCATGGACCTCGTCAAAGAGGACTTCAAGGCCTACAACAAGAACGCCAAGGAATGCGCCTTCGGAGACGCCGTTCCAAACGTTGAAGTCATCGACAGACTCAAGTTCGCCCTTCAGTTCTTGAACGCCGAAAAAGTCAACGAACTCGCCAAAGAACACATCCTCGAACACCACCTGTTGTTCCCCAGATTCCAGGGAACCATCGTGGAAATAGTCGCCGCCTTCAACTTGTTGGTGAACGGCAAGCTGAGCGCCGAAAACTGGAAGAAATCTGACAAAATCGCTTCAGTCCAACTCCAGAAGAAAGGCATCTTGACCTAATTCGCCTTGGACTACCAGGAAAGAGATATTTCTGAGCACAACTTGACCAACCTTCTTTTGCAAAAGCTCCAGACTTTCAGCACCATCACTCAATTCCCGTTCGAGCAAATCGACGAGAAGATCCTAACTCAGCAAATGTTGGAGTACCACTCCCAAAGAACCTTCCAGACCTACCCAGAGAGATACGAGTTCTTGCAAAAGTGGAGCCAAGATCACACCTCCAAGTTCACCACCGAGCCAGTAACTGCCTTGAACGACCACAACATCAGCTACATCCAGCTCTACAGAAAGTACCTCGCCCAGGTCAAGACCTACCAAACCCAACAACAGAACCCATGTTTGGCTGTCATGCAGACCAAGGTAGTTGAAGAGTTCTTCGAGTCCTATCCACTTACCGAAGAGCCAATCCAGTTCGACTTCGAAAAGATCCTCTTCAACAAGAAAGACAGATATTTCAACGGTGAAAGAAGACTCCAGTCCATGCGCGCCCTTTTGTTGGCCCCGTTCATCCACGCCCAACCAAAGGCCATCGGCAAGGTGATGCGCTACATCGCCGCCGCTGCACAGACAACCAGCAACTCCACCGAAAAGGCCGCCATCATCCAGGTCCTCGACCCACTCAGCGTCTTCGAGTACATCTTGGAAGCCAAACAACAAGGCTTGTTTGACATCAACTTGGTCGACATGGCCAAGGAAGTTGCCGATGTGTTCTTCAAGTACCCAGACGCACTTGCCAGATACCTGTAAACTTTCAACAGCGAGCTTCCGTCCTTCTTGTTCAACCTTGTCTTCAAGTACTTCAAGGGTGAAGAAGTCCCAACCATGTTCGAGCAGGTTATCCGCGCTCTCATCGCCATCAAGACATTGATCCCAACAATAGTATATAACAACAACGTTAACGTTGTCGTTCGTCTTAATAACGATGTATTGGAGCTTGAACGCTTTGATATGGTAAATATCTATGAAACTGAAAAAGGAGCGACTAATTTAGCTGCTATCAATTAACTATATAAATAACATAAGGATGCGATGGATTTCAGAAAAGATATTATTTCACGATTTGAAAAAGTGTTTGAATATCAATATAATTATTTCGAAAATCTCTTATCTCAACTTAAAAAGACCTAAACTTTCTTTATATAATGTCAAGAAACAGTAAGTAAGGCTAAGAAAGAAGAGCTTGAAGGTTTAGTTTTCGAAAAACTTTATGTTGAGTTATACGTCAGTGCTTTCTAAAAGATGAAACTATCATGTTTCTTTCCATAAAATGTGTCTTACTCTAAAATAACTGAAGTAGGAAAGACCTAAGAAGAAAAGAACTACATATAATTATGTAACGATATTCTTTCTACATACATATATGATGAAATCACGATACACAAACAATCAATATGCGCCTTATAGTCAATCTGCAACCAAGTTATGCTTCACTCAAACAATTTCTCTGTTCAATCTTTCGGAATAAGCAATATTCGTTTTTCAATTAATTCGGTTGCTGCTCTAAGGTTCTTTAAAGTAATGAACCAAATTATTACATACATGAAATAACAGTATTTGACAATGTACGATGAAAAGAGATTATCTAGCGAGTTTGTTATCACATAAGTAGAAAATATACACAAAGATATTCTTTGTTTATATGGATAAATAATCATATATTTGTCTCGTCAACAGGATAGACATCAAAAGATTAAGAATCTTACAGTCGCCATGTGCCAGAACGTGAAGCTCCTCGAAGAGTGCAACAACAACTTGCTCGAAGCCTACCAGATGTACTACACCACAAAATTCGCCAGAAAGACCAAGGAGCCAGTTCAACGCCAAAAGAAGAGAGCTCTAGCAGCTGCCGTAAGCCAGTTGGCAACCCAACTCGATGCCATTACATACGGCCTCAACATCGTTCTCAAGAATCTCCCTCCGCACCAAATGATTGATATAGTCGGAGATCTCATGAGTATTACCCAATTTGCTCCACTAGGTGTTTACTGCGTAACCCACTTGCAACACGTAATCAAGTATGATGCAAAGGCCTCTCTCGATGACCTCTTCACCAAGCAAATGCCGATGTCCTCTTTGAAGACCCTCATCAAGTTCATGTTCAAGAGCCACGAAATCGGCTTCGACAAGATCCTGAACTTGTTTAGAAAGAGCTCCGTCGACGGTCGTGTATGCATCATGGAGCGTTTCTACCTCAGAGCCACAGAAGAAGTCCAGTTCAAGGAGATGTTCTTGCAGCTCGTAAAGCAAACCTGCCAGAGAAATCCAGACGTCTTCTTGCTCTTCTTCGGCAACTACTACCAAGAAGAAGAACAACACGAGTTCAACTGCCAGATCTTGGATGCTGTGAAGCCGATCATCGAGACCGACAAGATGTCTCCATACATGCTCAACTTCGCTGGCTATCTCAACAAGAAGTACGACATCCCGTTTGCCCAAGCTATCCAGGCCTTCGAGACCATTAGTCAACAAGAAAAGGCTTGTAAGTTCTGCATCGTCTATCTTTTGAGAAACTACCAGGACAAGCTCAAGGAGATTTCCGCTTCTGTGTGTTCAAAATTATCTGATTTGAAAAATTACTAAAATACTGTTGTGTATCAAGCTTTGCTTGAGTCCCTGTCTTTTTATCGCGAATACTCATGTGAACTCAATTAAGTTCACAAATTGTCTATAAAATTGTACTTAAACATATTATCCTATTTTCATCCATTTTAGCATACTTTGAACCTAAATCTGATTTCTTATCCTCATAAAGTGCCTCCAGCTGACCTATCAAAATTAATACCGTATTTAATCGCTAATAATTATCTTAAATCTAGTTCTTAGTATTAAAATTGGGTTAAATATCCAATTTTTAAACTAACAGCATTCTCAAGAGCTTTGATTTAAATTTACCAGTATAGGGGTATTGATGAAATTAGTTTTTTGCGTTTAAATTAAATGTAACGAGTTATTTTGAGAAAGATAAGTGTTGAAATCGGATCGAACTACCTGCAAAGATGGGGAGATGGTATTACTATTCTGCACATGGGTGCTTTTTTAATTGTAGTTATGTGTGGATGGATGTTTGTAGTTAAAATAGTTGAAAAAGGGCTCAAGATGCTGAAATGATAATTGATATGTTATATTGTAATAGATATAATTTAAGCTAATGATAAGAAGCTGCTAATCCCACTAATTTTGTTTATTCTTATCTCCATTTATTATTTATACTATTTGCCATCTACATGTACAAGAAACTCTGAACTATAAACACGACTCATTTTGAAATCTACTGCATATTAATCAACCCATTACATAAAAAGAATGAACCATTATCATTCTTCTCCTCTAATTTAAAGCAAATTCATCTGTTTTTGCATCATCTTCCGTTTTATTAAATTTAGTTTCAATTTACTATTATTTATTTACTTCAAAATATTCTCGTTGTAAAATAAAACGTTTTGCCTTTTATTCTGTTCCGCTCCGTTTTGCGTTTTCATAATCATCAGCAGAAAGTTTATTTCAGCCGTTAAAAATCCGAGCCCGTACGTTTTTATTCTTATCAATTAATGTAACCGTTTAACTTTGAATTAATACCGTTCTATTATGTTGCTGTATTCAGTGTTAAAAAGACTGTAGTGGTAAAATAGAGCGGTTGTGTCCAACTCTGGTTGCTTAACGTGCTGTAAAGATTTAGTGTGTTTGTAAAATAAATGAGCGGAACCGTAGATGGTTTTGAACGTGATTAAATTCGGCCACGTGAAGAAACTGGACAGGTTCCTGTAATTGTGGGAGTCGTTGCAATATTCAACGTGCTTAATCGTGTTTTTGTTTATAAAATTCAGCGAAGTAGCCAGTGTGTACACAATGTTAATTTTCTGCAACGGCAAGACCTGAATAATACGCATTCGCTTCTCGCCCAATTTATTCTTAGATATGTTTAAGTCAACTAATCCAGGAAATAGCGTCAAGCCTTTAATGTCAAATAACCAATTCTATGATATGTCCAGCTCTTCAATGCCGGATTCGGCTTGCTCTTTGTTGTAGAACAGCTTCCCGATTTTGTTCATGCTCGCGTGTATCGCCACTAGTTGCGGAGACAGGTCCACCAAATGGTCCAGCGACCTCAACAAATTGAAGGACACGTCCAGACTTGACAGGTGTTTGAACCTACAGTCCACAAAATCCGAGTTCTTCAGTTAGTTTCCGCTTAGCGAGAGCTCTCTGAGCTGGATGTTTTGGAGCAAGTGCACCTCTCTGAAGTTGCACTTGTTCAGCGCCAGTTTTTACAGCCCAGTTTGCGCCGCGATGATTCTCTTCTCCTCGAACGAAAAGCTAGCCAGTTGGATCTTGAGCTCCTTCAAAGTCAAATGCTGGATGAAGTCGAAATTGGTTATCCTAGCGCCCACGAGCGTTAAACTGGAGAGCTGGCTGAAGCTCGCGATAAGTTGAGGCCGAGCGACCACGAAATTTTGGATAGTTAGATCTTTGAGCCGCAAAGACACGGCGTTCTACAGCTCTACCTTGTAGCTACACAGGTACTTGTTTGCGACCGAAAGTTCAGTTATCGGCATTTAGCCCATAAAAGACGGGATGACTACCTTCCGGTAAACGTTACTATATTTTAGTTTGTTTATCGATACATAATCTTCTGGCATATTTTTATTTTTCTCACTCATCGATGAATCGTCTATGAACAAAGTGTTCGTTTTGAATTGGAGTGTTCAAATATGTATCTCTTCACACACTTGTCGAAATAATATAATCCAACTCCACAACTACAAAATGCAATATAGACGCCGAGACAAACAAATTTGGCAATTGGAATACTTCGTTGAGATATAATTATAGACACCAGATAGTTATATAATCTATCAACCACCGCTGAAATTCGCTGGGTTCATAACGGTGTGGGTGATATCAAGAATATCAAAACTATTTATGTAAACTTGTTATTAGCATTGTACGTCGTCCACTTGAGTGTTGTTCACGACATATTTACATTAGTTATCTGCCACGGTTTAACCAGCTGGACATGAACAAATCCCTTTTACCATAGATTGACCAATAATTTAACAAGTGCATATTCCATCTATTATAACAGAATTTAGTGGACAGCTACAAATATTTGATACAATCAAAGCGTATGTTCCGCAAGAACACACATCTTACAGCAAAAATGCGTCTTTTGTTTAACAAATGCAAACACCATTACTCATTATTTAGTCTGGGATAACATTACAAATGCATAATTATCCCTATAAAGTAGAATTAGTTGGACATATGCAAGTTTTATTTATTAATTGCGAATCAGTAGGACATATACATGAATCATCATTTATATAAGCATTTGTATAATCACATGTACAAACACCTTATACGAGAGTGGAGAACTTTGGACAGCTACAGGAATTTGAAATATTCAGCGCATTAACTCCACACGTACACTCATCATTATCAACAAATGCGTTTTTAGTGTGGCATACACACTATCCTTTTTGCATTACTTGTCCAGAAAGTTTGCAAACACACGCATTATCAATAATATTAGAGTTATCCGGACATTAACACGTATTATCTTTAACAATGGCATTTATTATTGTACATTAACAAATTCCATTAATACTTTGCTGTCCGACTGTTGAACATGTAATTTAAACACATTAATCATCAACTATTGAATAACCCTGAACACTTGAACATATCAGTTACTGAGTAAGTTGCTTGATTATTTCTGTTTAACTCTTAATTAAATCATTTTATTCTTCTACTATTTTGTTCAAGTCAATTATTGTTTTATTCATAGTAGTTACATTAGTTTGTAAATCTTTTTAACCTTTCTTGATTTAGGAAGTAGTTTCCAAAATATTAATACATGAGCTTCCGTTCTAGATTAAACCATCTGGGCAAATACATTTTTCACCTTCAAAAACAAATCCAGTTTAGCAGACAAGTTGATTATCAACTAATGAGCCTTGGTCAAGAGTTTCCAGGCAGATCCCATATGTTAAATATTTTTCACCACATATCTAACAGTCATCAGTGATGTCTCCTGTTATCTAAGCGAGATTAGCGCCAGCTCCAACTTTATCATTCACATTCACACATATTAGCACGTTTTAAGCTGAGATTTAAACGGCATCAAGAACCGAGTTAATAAGCGAGCCATTAGTCTGGCTATTAAAAATGTAACTAGAAATGTTACAACTTGAAAGCGAAAGTGAAGTGGTTTTGCTCTCGAAAATTAATCCTCCTACATCGTTTCCACCTAGTCTGAACTGGATCTAGCTCGCTTCTATTTAAAGTTGGTTCTAGCCTCTCAAAACGAGCCCAGAAACGTTGAGTCCGTGTGCTTAAAACGTGAAAACTGAAGCTGTTGAATCAAAATCACAGTCGAGGCAGATGAGAGCACCTTGGGCTAGATGTTAAGGCAATTTTACAGCTAGCTGTGAGTTTTTGACTGAAATCTTGGAAGAAAGGCCAAAAAGAGCGAAAGAAGGTAGATCTGAATGCTAAATTGAAAGATTCAACTTTACATCTTGGGTTTTGGTGGTGTACATATTGTAGTACATAGGACTTTCTAACGCACTAATTATTTGTGTGTTTGCACTAACAGAAGATAAATCTGCATGCTTCTCACAGAAGGTAATCATTTGCTTATTAATAAGCATTTTCTGGTTGCAAACAGAACTAAAATACAAAGAATATGCTTGTGTGGGTACAAGTTGCTTAAAAATAGTTTGGTGGAAAAATGCTCTGGATTTTAAAATTCCAAGAATTAACATTAAAAGATGTGGGGTGGAATTGACCAACATTACTGTATTATTTTCACTTGTGTTGCATATAATCAATATCTAAAGCAAAAATCTGATATGATAAGATTTCAAATCGAACTGTTATTTAATGTATGAATACGTCAATAATTTTGTAATAATATGAACCAAAATGTGTTAGCTATGATGTGATTAAAGTAAAATATTATTGAATCTTAAACATAAGTTATGATACTGATATCACGAGCTTAACTAATTAATTTATAACTATTATGCTTATTTTATGATAAGTGATTTCAAATCAAATTACATATGTTATAGAATAATAATATTTGAAAACACTACGTTGATATTTATATTACATATTATCGTCTCACTTTAATGTTATTAATCTCAACTATTACTAAATACTCATTTGAGATTTTTCTACATAACTAGGTGAACGATCCATTCTTCAACTCCTAGTTTTTCGGTGATGTATTCTAATACTATTTTCCTTCGTTTTACATACGAAATCAAGCAGCAGTAGAACTGATATATTTACTTTGCGTTTATTTGCACGCTGTCTTATGGTACTAGCAGAACCCCTTCGGCAACCCGCATTCTTCCCTATTATGTAAATTGAATATTACTTATTTATTCAACCTTAGTGTTAAGCCTCTCATATACTATTTTGCTCACCTCAACATATTCGTATTCTACTGGTCTCATGAACTTTTTGCAGTAATCTGTATTTTGAATAACCGAGTCGCTGATCTTATCCATCATTTCGTACATTTTCTGAGAGTGGGAAACGACCTGCGCGCAACTCCTCACCTGAATGAATTCGGCGATTTCCGAGTGTTTTCTGCGCCCGAACTTCTCAATCGCGTTCAGAAACAGTTCGTGCTCTACTGGCGACCAGCGGATTCTTGGGTCGGATTTGGACTATTTATTTGGAGCTTTTAGTGTTTATGTGAGATTGGGGGAGCTTTTGTTGAGAATTTGCTGCAGTTGAGATATCAAACTGTCATTTGGTAGGTTCATCAATGGAGTGAATTAATTTAGGTTAAAGTAAGTCTATAGTTTAACAGGAATTAAAAAAGTTATTTAAAGATTTTAAACTATTTAAGATAGATAGCTGTTTTTGTCATTATAATTTGAAGAATGTAATATCTTCGCAGCAATAATACAAATATTCTATTTAATATAATCACACACAAAATAATGACACACAAAAATAAACTGAAAAATATTGAACGAACGTATTTAGTTCCACTAAATATCAAAGAACATAAGTAAGTCATGAATTTGTAAGTTGACCAAATAAATAAAATAGCAAACAATTGCTCCTACAAAGCTATATATTGTAATACAATAGTTACAAGAAAAATATGCAAATCTAAAAAACATAACAAATAGTTCAAAATAATACACAACTAATTTCTAAAAGCGAAAACTTATTGAAAAGCATAGTTTTGGAAATAAAAAGTGGAAATATAAATCATATATATTCACATATATACATCACATATATTCATTTACTTATTCGTTCCTTCTTATTCATTCGCTGCCTATTGTGCTTTACAAGTGATTCGTGAATATAGTTATCGGGTTTTTCATTTGCAAATTTATCTTCTTTTTCTGCGCTGAACTGTTTTATAAATCACTTTCTTCTTTCAAAATATTGTTTCTGTAAACGGTGAGCACTTCTCTTTCGAAGTAGTTCGGGGCATATTACAGGTAGCACTTATTAAAACGTGTTGTGTCCGGTTTTCTCTCGTGAATGGACCTTATTATCTGGTCAATTTGATGCTTATGAGTGGTGTAGATAGGGTTGTCCGTGTAGGTTATGTCATAAAACTTTGTATCGAGAATGAAGACGAATTAATTTAAATCGGAAATCTGATTTGAGCGCAAGTGCAAGAGCTCGAGGTTCTTCAGGTTGAACACGAAGAGGAGATCTCTTATCTTATTCCCATCGAGCTTCAAGTGCTGTAACTTGGAAAGATTTCGCAGTGGATGAGCCAGTTAGATTTGATTCCTGTTCAAATTCACATAGCGCAGGTTTTTCATAGTTGCTAAAACTGATATATCAGTGAGATTGTTGTGGAATAGAAGTAAGGTGTCCAAATTCTTGTAATTTGTGAGGAAATCAATATTTGACAAGTTGCAGCTGTTCAGTGTTAGCGATGTTAACTTATCACATTCGTGAGGGAAAGAGTATGTAAACGCGCAATTTTGCACTGAAAGCTCTTTCAGATCTATTGCGCAGTCAATGTTATACTTTCCGTTGTCCACTGTGAGTCTGGTCAGTGGCAATTTCGTGGTTGTTTTGTGATTTACGTCCATGTAGCACAAATGCAGTTGTTCGCACAGTTAGTTTGATACTATTTTAGTGTCTTCAAATTTGTATATTTTGTTGTTATTTGGGCATAGGAAGTAGCATTCTGTGTCAAATATGGTTTCATTTATTCTGAATTCTTCAGCTCCTTGTTTTTTACTCTTATTGCTCTTATTGTCTTGGTTTTTCTGGCATTTTTTGAACATGTTATGGATGTGGTGTGTTTGATATTCGCGTATTTTATTGTTTTACGCTTTTAAAGTTCCGCTCCGCTTTCAAAAGATGAATTCACGAACTACATCAATTCTGCACATGTACGCTCCGCAGCGCCATCACGTAACATCAGTAAACCAGGCCTCGCACCCGGTTTGTGTTGAGATTTCGGATTATTGTTGCAAGATTGACCGAGTGGTTCCAACTTTGATTCCGATGTCGCAGGTCCGTTTACCGGTCATTTCATTAATTCCGAAGTCAACGGAGCGTTTTGTGTTCGACGAACTCATTTCAGACCCTGAATTGTTCACGAACCTTCACGCACCACAGGCGTAATAAGAGGTTTAATTACTTTCACCAAAAGAATCACTCGACAACCTTGCCTGCTAAATAGTTGCCGGTGCACACCACGGTTCGTGTAAACTATTGTTGTCGTATGGCGCGGTAGGCTCTGGGCACGGCGCGCTATCATTCGGTATCTCAACCACCCCGAATACGATCCCAAACGCAGGCCTGCTCTGGAGCGTGCTTGACGCCGTTGGCTCAGGTGAGTGGCCGCGCGTTGCCTGCATTCAAATCGAAAGGGATAAAATCCGGGATCTGTTTCAAGGCGACAACGGTGTATTGCTGAAAACAAATCTCAGAACCAAAAACGGATTAATGAGCGCTGAATGCTTAGAATAAATCGGCTGCTAATTTTTACCAGTAACTCATTAAACTAAGGTAAAACTTGTTAGCGCGTTGCATTAGAAGAGGCGCGCACTGGCCAGGTGGCACGCGATAAGTTAAGTAATCGACAGGTCAGAGCAGACGAACAATCCAAAGCTCAAATCCATTTATGGCCAGGTTGGTAGCAATAACTACCAAATCGGCCTTGACTGCTGCTAAACGACCGCGGTTCTAATTCAGCTCGGCCCTGAAAGGGACTACTCGCAGATTCTACTAGTGGACATCCCCAGCTACGCGAACGAGTCCGCGATCTCAGAATACACCCCCAGCCTTGAACTATTTGACGTGCAGAAGCAGTCAGCGTCCATTAAGCACTTACTAAAAACGCAACTCAAAGACCACCTCATCTCAAGAGTGGTAGCAGGATGCGTTCCAAGCCTCTTCGCTGAGAACTCAATTGGAAAGGACGTTTTCATCTTCACCTCCGTTCAAGTCTCGGACGTTGACCGATAATAAACGCACTCGGTTCTGAGACTAGCCGGTTCATTCGACAAGGTGATCTCAGACAGGTACTTCAACGCTTACAAGGCCGAGATAAAGGGGCAGGAAATTAACAGCCAACTAGATCTCAACGAAAGCGGGAAATAAATGAAGGATAAAAGCAGATCGGAATACGACGACAAAATATTCAAGAGCCAGGACCTGAAATCGAGCAAAAACATATCAGTGAGCGGACTACAACCAAGCATGCAAGGAAAGAAAGTTTACAAAATTCAAGCCAGCGACCTGTTCAGAGAAGAACTCAAAGAACTAGGAGAAAGCGACGCAGACCTCGCCATGAGCAGCTCAGTGCAAAAATCACCTGCCAAAAGCCAGAAAAACGAAGTTCAAAATAACCAATCAATGCTCAGACCCAGCCAACTCACTGTTGAAAGCCAAGTAAATGACGTAGCCAACTACGCATACCAGAAAAAACAAACAGAAAGAGACGATGAAGTCAGATAGCTGCTGATGAGCATGAAACAGTTTTTGAATGCCATGTGACGTAGTTTTAATGAGAGACAAATATATTAATAGAATAATGATAATAAAAGATGTTAAACTATTAGAAAATTAATTCATTAGTAATTTGTAAAATAATGTAAAAACAACAGTAATATTTAAGAATTGTAATCGAAGAACACCTTAACTTACCACCTAACTTCAAATTAATATTGATTATATTCTTTACTTATTATACATTTATTATTGTCACACTCCACAACAAATCTTTTTTGATGTTTACTTTAGATCACATATTCAGATATGACGTCACTAACAAGATAACTATTAACGATTTTTAGTACAAGCTATTAAAAAATCACATGCAAAATTATATAGAAATGTACAGTGCTTAAAATAAAATGGTAACTGAGCATTTACAATTTACCTATGTGAATTAGCCGATTGTCCTGGGGAATTACATAAATAATTTATAAATTCTAAGTATTTACCACAATAATAATAATAATATGAAATTCGAAGTAGATTTCAGTTTTTTAAATGAGTCTGAGCCAAATACTTCTGTGGTAACGTTACTTATTACTAATTACACTGTAAAAGACTCTAAACCGCTGTCAAAATTAAAAGCTTTGCAAAATTTGATAATAGAAAAATATATAGTCGACGATTTCGATTTTTTAGTAGATTTGAACTTGAAATCTCTTTTCATTTACGAAAACCCCCTTATTTTTAAAGATAAGCGGAATATTTTAAGTTAATTGGGGCTCAGATAACTCACCTTGAACGGATGCGAGTTCAAAGAAGTCCATATTCTCAGTGAACTAACTCAGTTAAGAGAATTAAGTTTGTAAAACAACGTGCTTAAAAACTCTGATTTTATTGACTTTAGATTTAAATTACTTTAAGTGCTTGACGTTTCATATAATGAATTGAACTCACTTGATAATCTAATAAGTGTGTCTCCCAGTCTGCTCGAGTTAAATGCAAGTCACAATAAAATAGGCAAGTTATTCTATGCAGATGAAGATATTAATACAAACATTGAAATACTAAATCTGTCGTTTAATAAGCTATTTGATATAAATTAACTTAAGTTTTTCTTGAATCTCAAAGAGCTCAACCTAGAATCAAACAAACTTGGAGAAAAACGCGTTAAAGTGCTCAAAGAACTACAAATTTAAAAGCTTAACGCAACAAATATCCAATGTCACACCGTAAATTATATAAATCCTAACACGCTAACAAATATAATAATTACCAACTATCAAACACATTTTGACACAACAAAGCTGTTCTAATGCAAAAACTTAATTCGATGTTCAATTAGCTCAAACTTTATATACAACTACCAAATAAAACATCTAGAAATATAATAATAAGATGATGAAATTAATTCATTTACATATTAACAACAATTAATATATAACAAACCGACTTTGCCTTCTTAAGATGAAGGTAAATATTATAATTTTATACATTAATACAGCGTAAGAGAATTCTTACGTTATCTTAAAGATAGGACTCCAGATCCACATCTATAATAGTTTAGAGAGCTTCTACCACAAGTTAATTTCATTATAGCTGAGTGTAAAAAACATGTGGGTTTTAAAACAAGACAGTAGAAACAAGAAATATACTACAGATATCACAATGTTGATTTAATTTATCAAAGAAAGAAAAGCCGCAATGAAAAATTAGCTTAGAAGTTTAAACTAAGTGTTAAACAACTCGATATTCTCGGTTTAGAGTGATAAAATAGATTGTATTTATTATTTTCCACCTCATCCAATGAGTTGCTGTAAAATTGGATGCGCTCAAGTAATGATGATAATATTTTCGCCGGTGTTGCTAGTATTGTACATAGTATATCTAACATGCTTATATGTGTTTGGCTTAATTTTTATGCCGATAAAATTTCTGATATTCACTAGTAAGAAGAACAGTTATTAACTTAAACGTAGGAATAAATATTAAAATAAAAATAGTTAAAGTTAACCATCGCAGAATAGTAAATATTAAAATTTATGTGATGTTATGTTCTTGCACAAACCAAATAATTAGTTTGACCTGTTTATAGCAATAAATAATGGTTAATTGGTATTACTAAATGATTAAATGGAATGCATTAATAGTAAGTCTGTATCATTCTAATTTGAACCTGGATAGGAAGAAAAATTCTGTTAATCAATATATTTCCAGTTTTTAAAAGGGTCTGTTAATGAAATTACCTCCAAAACTCCGCTTGGTTATTAGAATAACATTTTCTATTGTAATAAATAAGTATATTTTTAAGTCTTAGATTAAATATTTGTCGTTCATGATTTAGATGTAAAACTAGTTGGATAAATACCAGATTATGGTTTTGAAACAAGTGTTTATTACGGGATCCCATTTCCAACATAGTTATTTGCGTTGAAGGACAAGTTATATGTCCATAATGCGGCAGGGAAGCTGTATTAGGTAAATACTTAACGAAAAAAGTTTTAAATAGTTCGTGGTGCAAATAAGAATATATACAACATGTAATTTTTCCAGTTTTGTGACACAGTAATCGCTTTGAATTATAGTTATATTTATTAGGTTTTAAATAGTTCGGAGTTATTTTTTCTTTATAACGTACAATATTCTAAAGTGTTGTTTAATTCTGGCGGGGTTCTGTTGTTAGTACACGATGCAGAGAGTTATATATTTAACATGCTCGACCTTGTTCTTATTCCACTCTCGCCTGAGTAATTAGAGTTATTTTCTAACATTGAGTAAATATTGGTTCCAGACTTAATCGGCTTCAAAATTAAAGACTAGATTTTATAATAAATTATTAGCGATGATTTTCCAAAACGGGTTTAACAGCGTTAATTACAATTTTATGGTTAAAAAATGTGTTAAGCCACTTTTAACAAATTAGTTTTTGGTTCTGACCTTAAAACGGTCCTTAAAACCAAATTTGAGCATATTAAAAATGAATTCACAAGTACTTAAAACAAGATAACGAATTAATTTGAGCGAATAAACTTTGGGCTGAAAACGGCACTAAACCTCCAAAATCACTTCGTGAATTCGTTCGCGATGATAAACTGCGGCTGTGAATAATGAACTTTTTTATTTTGAAACTTCTTTTACTTTTTTAGGCGAACTTAGGTGATCTTTCTTAATATGTGTTCTCCCTAATAAATGCATTAATTATTTATAATTAATATCTTTGAATAATATCTTCAATATTATCCAAATACACATTATTTATGGCTATATAGTTACGGATTTAACTCATATTTGCATTTAGCAGAGACTTTTGGTAATGTGATTGGATGCATGCCAGATTAACTTAGGGAGAACACATATTTAGAAAGAACACGTAAGTTCGCCCTGTAAAAACAGTTAAATGATTATATTTAGGAAGACTAAATATGTATTTCCTAAATAAATGATAAAGCAACGAACTATATACAATAAAATAAATTATCACAATAAATAACTGCATTTGCATTAATTTTCCACTTCAAATGAACATAGCGATTTTTGGCGATTCTTTGGTTGCCGGTTGGAGCCCCGACGCCCCCAAATTGATCAAAAAGAACCAGACGTGGCCTTATCTGTTAAAATCCTCAATTCCGAACAGCCAGGTGTTTGTTGACGGTCAGCCCGGTCGCATGCTCTCAAATCCACTATAGCCAAAAGCAGATTTGAATCACTTCAAAGACTTCATTGAAAAATCAACACTCCAAAACTGCACTTTACTAATCTTGATGATTGGAGCGAACGACCTCCCAATTAAATCCGCTCCAGAAATAATTCACACAATAAACGAATATTTGAAAATGTTTTAAGGGAACAAAATATACGTTCTGCACCCGGGAATTTAATACCAAAAACTCCCAGAAATGTTTTCACAGTTTAAAAACGTTCAGAAAGTTGAAGCGGAATTCAAACAGTTGAAGAACGAAATAAACGCGAAAATAGTCGAACTGGACAGTTGTATTATTGGAGCGGACGGACTGCACATTGGAGCGGAAGGGTAGAAGGAAATCGCGAAGAGGGTTAAGGAGGCGATGCAAGAAATGAAGATCATTTGAGGTTATTTCTGATTATTTAATTTCTGATTATTTAAATAGTTGTACTAAGATATCCCAGTTAGGGACTTTCGTTTATAATTGTAATATAAAGGAAACTGTAAGTTTACGTGAATGATCATTTGATATCATTAGTTTAAGATACACCTGTATGAACAGGCGCTCCTCCTATCAAAGCAAATAACGCGACTACTTAGTGCAAGCTGATCAATACGTGAATCCACCTGGGTCGTACCATCTACTCTTCTAATATATCGCTTTCCAGTCATGGATCTCGTTGACAGCATGCCTAAGCCATAACTATCTTGAGAATGTCAGCTCAACACTTTGAACTGGGGTATTTTTTCTCTTCCATTTTTTCTCTTCAAATGTTTACTAAAATTTTAATCTATTTTTTGGAGTTGAATATTATTTCTACTGTGTATTTTACTATACAATTCAATGTATACGTTAAATAACTTACAATTCATGTAAGACTTACAATTCATGTTATGGTCCCTAATTCAGATTGAAGGAACAACAATAAAAACAAACAGATGCATACTCACTAACACTCATATATTTTCGCTTCCGAAACATTCTAACACCACATCAATCACACTATATTCGTGACCTATCTAACTTCATTTCCAGAAACCGTAAAACAGTGTTTTTTAGTAAGTAAAAACAGTCAATTTTGATGAGTTACTATAGATGGAATATTTAGTGTACTGATTCTGCTGATTTACAAGGTTTAATGTACTTGTAACTAAATGAGAAAACTTCCTGGACGCGATTGAATTCGATCAAATTCTGACTTGTTAGTTTAATTTTTTATGAAATAATTTAGAAAAAGAACTTCTTGTTCGCGGATGGGAAATAACTTATTGAAGGTTAACTGCATGACGGTATTTATATGTTTTCGGCAGACAACTATTTGTGTTGAAGCGAAATAATAATGCAGATAGCTTACATTTTGCAATTATAAGGACATGAAATGTATATCAAAATTACCACTTCAAACATGAACTGAATGAATGTTTATATCAAAATAATGACTAAAAATTTAATTTGAACTGGAAGTGTATCTCATTTTCTTTGGCATTCATTTTTATATTATTATAAATGACTATTTTGTTAATAAATTATAAATATGTTCATTTAGTGATAACATTTCTGTTTAATTGCTCATCTGAAGTGGTAATTTTGATATCCATTTCATGTCCTTATATTTGTAAAATATAATCATTGATGAATTAATTTCGCTCCGACACAAAATGTTACTTGCCAAAAACATAAAAATACCGTCATGCAGTTAAATAACTCAACCACAAAAGACAAACATCATATATTTTAGTCACGCTAGTTGTATATTGAAGACTATCATGTTAATCAATAATATATAATAGTCACTCTAGCATCTAGCAGACTGTTTAGAACGCAATACACTAATTAATTGAGACACTGAACCCCTCAGCTCCGATTTAATCTTAAATTTTGTACTTAGCAATGTTAAAAACTTATTGAAGTTGTCGCATGTTAAATACTTTATCCAAGTGCCTTGCTATAAACACTTTAATAGCTTCACAAAGCTCAAATCCATTGACTACCGCATAACGCACCAGTTCAAATATTTCAAATCTGAACGGGAGAATTTTATGAAAGAACTATTTAACCCAGGTGTTGTGGTAATAATTCTTCACTGTTTTTGGATTTACGTTCAGTTTTAGGCCGAGGAATTCGAACATGCCCCGTTTTTCTGAGAGGCGCAATTCATTTATGGCCCAGAATATTTCAATTGCGCTTGTTTTATAGATGATTGGATTAGTTTAATTTATGTTTTATAGAGCAAGAAACTGGCTCAAGAAGAATGGAAGGCGCTCTTACCAGCTCATTTGGAATGGGGGATTGGTATTAACTCAGAAAGTGAGTATGATTTGTGAAGGTGGTATTACTATCATCTTTTATCTGGAAATATCTCAAATGCAATATCTGGATTGTTCCAAACGAATATTAGCTATAATATGTAAGACAGCTTGAATTAGGAACTAAACAATTCAGTTCTATATAAAATTTGCATTACATATATGTTTTTAATACCGATGACGATAATTTCGTCATTTAAAAATTAATAATAATAATTAGTTGTAAATAAGATGGAAAGTTCTTTTTATTTCATCTTTCCGCTCCAAAATAGTATGATTTTTTACTTTTGGATCAAATTATAATCATCATAATCTGGGATTTATCCTACTAGTTTTACATCTAAATCATGAACGACAAATATTTAATCTAAGACTTAAAAATATACTTGTCCATGGTAATAGCACATATTATTCTAATAGCCGATTGGTATTTTGGAAGTAATTTCATATATTTATCCATTTAAAAATATAAAATTATTAACTTGCTAACAGAAATTTTCGATCTATCCAGGCTTGAATTGATGGGATATCGTGTTGCTATTGATACATTTCATTTATGAATTCAACAACACTAACTATCCCTTATTTATCCCTATATACAGATCTAACTAATTATTTGGTTTGTGCAGGAACATAACATCACATAAATTTTAATATTTACCATTCTGCGATGGTTAACTTTAACTATTTTTATTTTAATATTTATTCCTACAGTTATGGGAGGTGGAAATGCTTTTTCTTGTTTACTATGTGAGTAATTATATATTAAAATATTTTGCCACTTCTAATGCGGATGACAAATTCCAATAAACAATCTCAAGTTGGAGATTATTAATGAACTACTCATTAACACAAGATGGCTAAAAATATGGTTTCAATCGTATTATACCATAATCGACTATTCAAAGTCAGTATTTAATATTCAAAATAGTAAAAATAGAAATTGCCACATGCAATAAAAGGAGGGCAAGGACAAAAATAAACGCGGTAGAAGATGTTTAAGGAAGACCAACTAATTCACTTAACAAACTTAGGCAGATCTGAAGCGTTTGTATTCTATTCATTTCTGGGTCCAACGGAGGAATTCATGAAATATTGTATCAATCTGAACTAGTTATATCACTCGTTTAAGACGTCCCTGTGTAATTTCTACGTTTTAGTCAACAAAGCTAATTTATGAAAGATTTTATCTCGAAAATATATGGAAGTTAAGAGTTATTATTGAAGTTATTATTGAAGTATATACAGAGTTATATACTTTAATTATTGTAACACAGCAATCCAGGACTCAACCAGGCCTTGGTGTGATTGAAGCACTTTACAAATCAATAGTAAATAGAGTCAAGGAGTATATTGAGGAGGAGGGAGAACCCGCTCATTATTGAGCCGGACAGTGATATAAGTAAGATTCAAATAATAAACTTCGTTCTTCTTCCTAATTCTAAAAAGCAATTCGAGGGCCCACTACTGTACGTTTAAGTTAATAACTGTTAAGTTACGTTGCCCCATTTTCATACTGGATGGAAATAGTTTTATTTTTTCGAATTTATGAGTTATGAATCTCAACAAATATACAACAAACTTAATAATATAGTTTAAATTAATGATACTATATTGGTAACTATTAATTTACCTACAGTAAGCCGACTGAAAACTAGTTTATGTAAATCATAAAATATTTTTTGAATTATACAAATACTCAAGTTCATAAACTATTAAGTCATAATCAATATAGTTATGTACTATCTTGAAATAATATTCAGTTAACTTCCAATTATCTTCTTCAAGATCAAAATTATTTATTGTAATTAATATTGAATTTCGCAGTAATAGATTTAAGTGATATTAACTTTAGTAATATTTATATAAATTGAAGTTCTATGTAATAAATTATAATATAAATGCTTGTAGTATTCTAGTTGTTCGTAATTTGAGTGATCTTAATTTCGACTCTGGATTTGCTGGATATGGAGTGAAATTAAAAAGTGAACTATATACAACCTCTCACTAGTACATATATCATATTGGTTCTGCTGTACATTCTATTTAAATTTTTCGAAAACCCCTATGGTTCTTTAACTGATTTTTTCACAGAGATAAATTCTCTTTATGTGTTTTTTTTAGAACGAAAACATTTAATATTATATTCCTTAATTCTACATATTTTGTAGCAGTAACACTACAGAATGCCACACCATCGACAAAAAATGACTAAATCACAATATATAGCTTAACAATAATTAAATAACACAAAAAATTATATAAATCGTCATGAATTCTATTTTTAATACAATTTGAATATTTATTTCATCTATTTATTTCTAGATAAGTACTAAGTGCCATTTTATCTGCTATTTTCAAGTATATAACGGATATCATATTATCTGATAACTTTTTCATAATGTTTTTCATTACTGGTATAGTCAACTAAACATTAGTTAATGTATTAATATTTGTAAATATTTCTTTATGAATTATGATTGGAGTGGTAATTAAATATAATTATGTAAAATATATACAATTACGTAATATCTGTATTATTTTGAAATTAAATCTATTTCAAATCAATTATGATAGCTTAGACCCTATGAAATGCCGGAAATCAGAAAAAGTGGTCTAGGAAGCGAGTAACCCTCCTTTAACAGGGAGAATACAGTACTATGTATAATACTAGCAACACAGGAAATAATATCAGAAAATAATATCATCATTATTTCATACTTCAGTATACCGTTGCCTTCATACAACTTGAGCTCGGCACGTGAACAAATTATAAAATGACTAATAATATGAAAGATTGGAGTCAGTGAGTATATTTTTTAAATCTTTCATAAATATGAATAAAATGACTCACTTAACTGTAACCTTATCATCAGTACTAAGGCTCAATTCAATCATTCCATCTTCATCTCATAAATCAAGCAAATTATAAAGAATAGAACAAGTAATTGAACAAATAATTTAATACTCATTCAATTTTTGTTTCTATCTCATATATAAATAATCTTCATTTCATAAATTACTGAATGACAATTACATGTAACATTAATAAAAAGACTCGCGTAACTGTATCCTTATCATCAGTTAACCATTAACTGATTAACTAATTAATCCAATGCATACTTTTCAATTAACACTTTTAACAAAACAGAAGTAGTTCTTTATACTTTTTATATTCTTTATAACGTTACAACTGACCTAAAAGAACTTTCAAAATTATTCCACCCGTTTTCCAAAAACTGTGTGTTCAAAAAACTGTAAAGAGTCGTTCTTTGTGTAAGAAGGATCAGAATAAAACGAATACTTTGATATAAACACTTTAATTATATTAGAGCATTTTATAATTAAACTGTTCTAGACACCACTCCCACATCCACAATTAATGATGATGAGCTAAAAGATGGCCATGCCAATGTAACAAGCACAACAACTCAAAGCCCCGACCCAGATCAGACAGAAGTCCAAGAAGGCCGGAAACAACAAGGGCAAACCGACCCCACCCAAGAACGAAGACCTCACCAAGGAATAGGTCAACAGAATCATGCGCCAGCACAAGGTCATGAAGACCCTCACCCTCGAGGAAATCGTCGTCTAAGTTGACAAGCTCACCAACGACTTCGGATACGCCACCAACCTGCCTCTCCTCTTCAACTCGATCAAGACCCACAAGTCCGTCGAGCAGCTCAAGCGCCTTCTGGACAACCCAAGACCAGACGTGAACGAGGAAGCCAGAGCCCTCGCCAAGATCTCCTTCTTCTCCAAGAAGGCCGACACCCTCGGCTTGAAGGTGGTTAATCCACTCGAAGAAGCCGCCAAGAAGACCGTTTTGACCGAATACGAAGGCCAAAAGCTCTTCAACTACTGCGCCGAAAACAACAAGTTCAAGGAGTTCTACATGCTCTACCACAAGCTCCAGGACTTCCAGTTCGAGAGAAACATCGTCCACAACAGAAAGTCCGTCGAAGGCGTCATGGACCTCGTCAAAGAGGACTTCAAGGCCTACAACAAGAACGCCAAGGAATGCGCCTTCGGAGACGCCGTTCCAAACGTTGAAGTCATCGACAGACTCAAGTTCGCCCTTCAGTTCTTGAACGCCGAAAAAGTCAACGAACTCGCCAAGGAACACATCCTCGAACATCACTTGTTGTTCCCCAGATTCCAGGGAACCATCGTGGAAATAGTCGCCGCCTTCAACTTGCTGGTGAACGGCAAGCTGAGCGCCGAAAACTGGAAGAAATCTGACAAAATCGCTTCAGTCCAACTCCAGAAGAAAGGCATCTTGACCTAATTCGCCTTGGACTACCAGGAAAGAGATATTTCTGAGCACAACTTGACCAACCTTCTTTTGCAAAAGCTCCAGACTTTCAGCACCATCACTCAATTCCCGTTCGAGCAAATCGACGAGAAGATCCTAACTCAGCAAATGTTGGAGTACCACTCCCAAAGAACCTTCCAGACCTACCCAGAGAGATACGAGTTCTTGCAAAAGTGGAGCCAAGACCACACCTCCAAGTTCACCACCGAGCCAGTAACTGCCTTGAACGACCACAACATCAGCTACATCCAGCTCTACAGAAAGTACCTCGCCCAGGTCAAGACCTACCAAACCCAACAACAGAACCCATGTTTGGCTGTCATGCAGACCAAGGTAGTTGAAGAGTTCTTCGAGTCCTATCCACTTACCGAAGAGCCAATCCAGTTCGACTTTGAAAAGATCCTCTTCAACAAGAAAGACAGATATTTCAACGGTGAAAGAAGACTCCAGTCCATGCGCGCCCTTTTGTTGGCTCCGTTCATTCACGCCCAACCAAAGGCCATCGGCAAGGTGATGCGCTACATCGCCGCCGCTGCCCAGACAACCAGCAACTCCACCGAAAAGGCCGCCATCATCCAGGTCCTTGACCCACTCAGCGTCTTCGAATACATCTTGGAAGCCAAGCAACAAGGCTTGTTGGACATCAACTTGGTCGACATGGCCAAGGAAGTTGCCGACGTGTTCTTCAAGTACCCAGACGCACTTGCCAGATACCTGTAAACTTTCAACAGCGAGCTTCCGTCCTTCTTGTTCAACCTTGTCTTCAAGTACTTCAAGGGCGAAGAAGTCCCAACCATGTTCGAGCAGGTTATCCGCGCTCTCATCGCCATCAAGACCTTGATCCCGACCATCATATTTAACAACAACGTGAACGTAGTCGTGCGCCTCAATAACGATCGCTGCGAACTCGAAAGCTTTGATTTGCTGAACATCTACGAAACCGAAAAGGGAGTCACCAAATCTGTGCCAATCAGCCAGCTCTACAAGCAACACAAGACTGCCATTGAGTTCCAGACCGACATCCTCTCCAGATTCGAGAAGGTCTACAAGTACCAGTACGGATTCTTCGAAGGCGTCGTTGCTCAACTGCAAAAGACCCAGGCTGTCTTCATCCAATGCCAAGAGAAGGTGAGCAAGGCCAAGAAGGAAGAACTAGAAGCCCTCGTTTTCGAAAAGCTATACATCCAGCTGTACACCAGCGCCTTCCAGAAGATGAGATTCACCTGTTTCTTCTCAACCGCCAACAGATACACTCAAATAGAAGCCACCGCCGGAAAGACCCCAGAAGATAAGGCCCACGTCAATTCTTGCAACAACATTCTTAGATCTCTCAAGGATGAAATCCTCGTCCACCAGCAGTCCATAACCGCCTTCCAGTCCATCTGCAACTAGGTCATGCTTCATTCTAACGACTTCAGAGTCCAGTCTTTCGGCATGAACCAGGTCGGTTCCATATTCAACGCCAGTGCCGTTTTGAGATTTTTCAAAGTAATCAACCAAATTATTACCTACATGAAGCAACAGTACCTTGCCAAGTACGACGAAAAGAGATTGTCTAGCGAGTTCGTGATTACCCAAGTTGAAAATGTCCACTCTGATATCCTCTGCCTGTACGGTTAAATCATCAACTACATTTCTCACCAGCCAGAAAGACACCAGAGAATCAAGGAAATCACCATCGCCATGTGCCAGAACGTGAAGCTCCTCGAAGAGTGCAACAACAACTTGCTCGAAGCCTACCAGATGTACTACACCACCAAGTTCGCCAGAAAGACCAAAGAGCCAGTTCAACGCCAAAAGAAGAGAGCTCCAGCCGCTGCCGTAAGCCAGTTAGCTACCCAACTCGATGCCGTTACATACGGCCTCAATATCGTTCTCAAGAATCTCCCACCACACCAGATGATCGAGATAGTCGGAGAACTCATGAGCGTCACTCAGTTCGCCCCACTCGGTGTCTACTGTGTAACCCACTTGCAACACGTGATCAAGTACGATGCAAAGGCCTCGCTCGATGACCTCTTCACCAAGCAAATGCCGATGTCCTCTTTGAAGACCCTCATCAAGTTCATGTTCAAGAGTCACGAAGTCGACTTCGACAAGATCCTGAACTTGTTCAGAAAGAGCTCCGTCGACGGCCGTGTCTGCATCATGGAGCACTTCTACCTCAGAGCCACTGAAGAAGTCCAGTTCAAGGAGATGTTCTTGCAGCTCGTTAAACAAACCTGCCAGAGAAACCCAGACGTCTTCTTGCTCTTCTTCGGCAACTACTACCAAGAAGAAGAACAACACGAGTTCAACTGCCAGATCTTGGACGCTGTGAAGCCGATCATCGAGACCGACAAGATGTCTCCATACATGCTCAACTTCGCCGGTCACCTCAACAAGAAGTATGACATCCCGTTTGCCCAAGCTATCCAGGCCTTCGAGACCATCAGTCAACAAGAAAAGGCCTGCAAGTTCTGCATCGTCTATCTTTTGAGAAACTACCAGGACAAGCTCAAGGAGATTTCCGCCTCAGTAAGCTCCAAGCTAACTGGCCTGAAAAACTACCAAAACACTGTTGTTTACCAAGCTCTCCAGGAATCCTTGATGGAATTCAAAGAACTCGCCACTTACAAACTCCACGCCATTGGAACTGAAGCCATAGAACTGTTGATCGCCGTTCTCACATATTTCACCCAAAGAAAGAACCAAATGGACCTGGACTTAATCTGCAGACTGGACAAGGTACAACCACACCAGCTCGAGAAACTCCTGCCACTTGTGATCGGTATGAACTACATCAACTATGACAGCGACGCCCAAAGCTGGATCAACTACGACATTTCCAAGATCCAAGGCGCCTTCACCAAGGCTTACATCGAAATGCAAAGAGGTAAGGGCGTTCAAGAACAAATTAGAGCCCAACTCAACTTCATGGAAGACACAATTTTAAGAAAGATCGCTGCCGAAAAAGGCCTTAGATGGTTCCCCAAGGTTGCCGGTGAAGACGGTGAAAAGGAAAACTCCGCCATGTGAACTTACGTTTATAATTTAGTTATCGTGTGTTTAAAGTTTCTACACATATGAAAATACGAATCCGAAACTTTTCGTTCAGTAAAGTGATGGGTCAAGACAAATATTTATTACTCTTGTTTAAGCGTTCAATGTGATATTCACAATTTCTATTAGAAATAATGGAATATAAAGGTGGCACACCAAAGATAAATATATTCCACTTCATCCTTCGATGAAAGTAATAAAGGAACACAACACAACAGATATTGAAAATTCCTGATTTCTTTCGTTCGCCCCTCTTACATTCCCAAAACGGGGGTTATATAGTGTTTTTGAATAATTTACCATCAAATTTCATTTCTAATGTTTCTGTATTTGCGAAAATTAGCTTTTAACGTCGAATAGTAATGAAAAAACGCATATCAATTTGCTGGTAGTATATTAGTCGTGCACGCTATGATATAATGTCTTACAGTGTTAAAATAATTGGTCAGTGATCTAATTCTGATAAGTTCGTAATTATTTCAAAATTTTATAAATCAATGAAGCGTTTCTACATGTGGTGAATAATAAAATACATAGTGTTAATTTCATTCATGTGGGGGTTTCAATATCTTAGTTATTCATTCATAACTACTCAGATTTACAAGATAAACCTTACCATAGATTCTGTCACGAGGCTAATATGTTTAGTTTTAACTTTTATCAGTCGACTGTTCTAATACTTGAAAGTTTACAAATATTTTCTTTGTTTTTACTTTTACAAATACCAGTGGCGTCTTTGAAAACAGCAAATATACAATTTAACTGTAATTACGTTTCTGAATGCAAATCTTGGTACCTATATTTACATATTATTCATTTAGCTGTCATTTTGAACTGTGACGAATTGCTGATGCAATTATTTAACCTAAATACGGATTGACGCATACGTCCTTGCAAATATGACGTCATGGTGCAGTGGGAGCATGAAGACTGTTTTTTACAAGTACGAGAGGAAAGTCCTTCTTAGACTCGGGTTCGATTCCCGATGGCGTCAATCTATCATTCTATGTAATGAGCTGCATCGGTTATATTCTGATTCCACGCGGCTGTTCACTAAATTACGCTTAGAAGTGACTCGTTACTCATACTGTTGGCAGGAATTAGTTTGAAACTATTTTTTAACTATCCCGCTCATGAATTGCAGTCTATTGTTCTTTACGCTATTTTTCAACGTAAAGAGTATTTCTGTAAGGTACCAGTCCTAACTTGCTGTAAAGAATGGACTCCTATAATAGACCATCTGCAGATTTGAAAAAGATGTGAATGAATGCATTTATCTGAATCTTTTTTTGATCTAGATAAAAATTTTATTCAGATCTTTTAAAGGATCTGAATCCACCACACATCTGCATCCATTTGAGATCTGCGTTCCTCCCATAGACACGTTGGATAGGGTCCTGTGATAACTATGATATTATTTAAGATATTATATTAATACGTTTATAATATTATATTCACACCACTCTTTTGAGTCATAATAATCAAATTGAGTCAAATCGTTATTAAACGAAAGAGTTTCGATAATATTTACTGTTTATAGATTAATTGAGGTTATAATATATAAACTGTGAGGAAATTAGTGAAACTGTCTGTATCTACTAGAATTTACAAATTATAAAAAGCTATAATTCAGAATTGGTTTTAACTTGGATTATTAAAGTGAACAATTATTCTATTTAATAATAAAACTAAGTTAAGACGAATTCTTTTACATAATAATAACAATAATGATTATTTTGTGCGCAAAATCTAATTATAGATCTAGTGTTGAGTTTGTTGTTAACTGTTTTACAAATAGAATATATATTGAAAATTAAACATTATCTACAGAATGTCTTCACTCCATACATGAATCTTGTGTTTTAAGAGTTGTTACTGTGATCGAAACTTGAACATAAAACTTATCAAAAATACGCAAGGTATGTGTAAAATCATGTATTAAGTTTATGTTTGAACTAAAATTTATGTTCACTGAATTCTAAAATCCCAAAAGATAATTGTAAAACAATATTATTCTAAAAACGAATTCTATATTAAATATGTGCATAACACTTATTATTCGATCTATATTGAACACAGTAGTTCATTATTATAGTATCTACCTACTAAAATGCAAAATTTGCTATTTTAAAAGCGTATCGTATAAAGACAGCTTTTATTATCAAAACGGTCGATTCATTCATGATAAATGAAAATTACTGAATTTATTTTGTATACATATGTTATTTCATAGTTCTTACTTATATTTCAGCCCATTTTTAGGATAGGAGTGGGAAAAATTACATTTATTATGCATTTTTAGTAATATGCACATCCTCAAAAGAACGCAGATCTTCACATTCATGCACATCTTTTTGAGATCTATGATCAGTAAAAACATGCACATTTTTATAAAGACGCACATGTTTTTGACGATATGCAGATGGTCTATTAGACCTTATCTTCATACAAGATAAATTTCATTCATGTGGGGGTTTCAATATCTTAGTTATTCATTCATAACTACTCAGATTTACAAGATAAACCTTACCATAGATTCTGTCACGAGGCTAATATGTTTAGTTTTAACTTTTATCAGTCGACTGTTCTAATACTTGAAAGTTTACAAATATTTTCTTTGTTTTTACTTTTACAAATACCAGTGGCGTCTTTGAAAACAGCAAATATACAATTTAACTGTAATTACGTTTCTGAATGCAAATCTTGGTACCTATATTTACATATTATTCATTTAGCTGTCATTTTGAACTGTGACGAATTGCTGATGCAATTATTTAACCTAAATACGGATTGACGCATACGTCCTTGCAAATATGACGTCATGGTGCAGTGGGAGCATGAAGACTGTTTTTTACAAGTACGAGAGGAAAGTCCTTCTTAGACTCGGGTTCGATTCCCGATGGCGTCAATCTATCATTCTATGTAATGAGCTGCATCGGTTATATTCTGATTCCACGCGGCTGTTCACTAAATTACGCTTAGAAGTGACTCGTTACTCATACTGTTGGCAGGAATTAGTTTGAAACTATTTTTTAACTATCCCGCTCATGAATTGCAGTCTATTGTTCTTTACGCTATTTTTCAACGTAAAGAGTATTTCTGTAAGGTACCAGTCCTAACTTGCTGTAAAGAATGGACTCCTATAATGTAAGATTTTGATATAAATATTTTTAGTTCTAAACATAAATCTGACAATTACTCAACGATGTGCTTCCACCTCCATTAATTAATGATGAACAAAATGGCCATGCCAATGTAACAAGCACAACAACTCAAAGCCCCGACCCAGATCAGACAGAAGTCCAAGAAGGCCGGAAACAACAAGGGCAAACCGACCCCACCCAAGAACGAAGACCTCACCAAGGAATAGGTCAACAGAATCATGCGCCAGCACAAGGTCATGAAGACCCTCACCCTCGAGGAAATCGTCGTCGAAGTTGACAAGCTCACCAACGACTTCGGATACGCCACCAACCTGCCTCTCCTCTTCAACTCGATCAAGACCCACAAGTCCGTCGAGCAGCTCAAGCGCCTTCTGGACAACCCAAGACCAGACGTGAACGAGGAAGCCAGAGCCCTCGCCAAGATCTCCTTCTTCTCCAAGAAGGCCGACGCCCTCGGATTGAAGGTGGTTAATCCACTCGAAGAAGCCGCCAAGAAGACCGTTTTGACCGAATACGAAGGCCAAAAGCTCTTCAACTACTGCGCCGAAAACAACAAGTTCAAGGAGTTCTACATGCTCTACCACAAGCTCCAGGACTTCCAGTTCGAGAGAAACATCGTCCACAACAGAAAGTCCGTCGAAGGCGTCATGGACCTCGTCAAAGAGGACTTCAAGGCCTACAACAAGAACGCCAAAGAATGCGCCTTCGGAGACGCCGTTCCAAATGTTGAAGTCATCGACAGACTCAAGTTCGCCCTTCAGTTCTTGAACGCCGAAAAAGTCAACGAACTCGCCAAGGAACACATCCTCGAACACCATCTGTTGTTCCCCAGATTCCAGGGAACCATCGTGGAAATAGTCGCCGCCTTCAACTTGCTGGTGAACGGCAAGCTGAGCGCCGAAAACTGGAAGAAATCTGACAAAATCGCTTCAGTCCAACTCCAGAAGAAAGGCATCTTGACCCAATTCGCCTTGGACTACCAGGAAAGAGATATTTCTGAGCACAACTTGACCAACCTTCTTTTGCAAAAGCTCCAGACTTTCAGCACCATCACTCAATTCCCATTCGAGCAAATTGACGAGAAGATCCTAACCCAGCAAATGTTGGAGTACCACTCCCAAAGAACCTTCCAGACCTACCCAGAGAGATACGAGTTCTTGCAAAAGTGGAGCCAAGACCACACCTCCAAGTTCACCACCGAGCCAGTAACTGCCTTGAACGACCACAACATCAGCTACATCCAGCTCTACAGAAAGTACCTCGCCCAGGTCAAGACCTACCAAACCCAACAACAGAACCCATGTTTGGCTGTCATGCAGACCAAGGTAGTTGAAGAGTTCTTCGAGTCCTATCCACTTACCGAAGAGCCAATCCAGTTCGACTTCGAAAAGATCCTCTTCAACAAGAAAGACAGATATTTCAACGGTGAAAGAAGACTCCAGTCCATGCGCGCCCTTTTGTTGGCTCCGTTCATCCACGCCCAACCAAAGGCCATCGGCAAGGTGATGCGCTACATCGCCGCCGCTGCCCAGACAACCAGCAACTCCACCGAAAAGGCCGCCATCATCCAGGTCCTTGACCCACTCAGCGTCTTCGAATACATCTTGGAAGCCAAGCAACAAGGCTTGTTTGACATCAACTTGGTCGACATGGCCAAGGAAGTTGCCGACGTGTTCTTCAAGTACCCAGACGCACTTGCCAGATACCTGTAAACTTTCAACAGCGAGCTTCCGTCCTTCTTGTTCAACCTTGTCTTCAAGTACTTCAAGGGCGAAGAAGTCCCAACCATGTTCGAGCAGGTTATCCGCGCTCTCATCGCCATCAAGACCTTGATCCCGACCATCGTATTTAACAACAACGTGAACGTAGTCGTGCGCCTCAATAACGATCGCTGCGAGCTCGAAAGCTTTGATTTGCTGAACATCTACGAAACCGAAAAGGGAGTCACCAAATCTGTGCCAATCAGCCAGCTCTACAAGCAACACAAGACTGCCATTGAGTTCCAGACCGACATCCTCTCCAGATTCGAGAAGGTCTACAAGTACCAGTACGGATTCTTCGAAGGCGTCGTTGCTCAATTGCAAAAGACCCAGGCTGCCTTCATCCAATGCCAAGAGAAGGTGAGCAAGGCCAAGAAGGAAGAACTAGAAGCCCTCGTTTTCGAAAAGCTATACATCCAGCTGTACACCAGCGCCTTCCAGAAGATGAGATTCACCTGTTTCTTCTCAACCGCCAACAGATACACTCAAATAGAAGCCACCGCCGGAAAGACCCCAGAAGATAAGGCCCACGTCAATTCTTGCAACAACATTCTTAGATCTCTCAAAGATGAAATCCTCGTCCACCAGCAGTCCATAACCGCCTTCCAGTCCATCTGCAACTAGGTCATGCTTCATTCTAACGACTTCAGAGTCCAGTCTTTCGGCATGAACCAGGTCGGTTCCATATTCAACGCCAGTGCCGTTTTGAGATTTTTCAAAGTAATCAACCAAATTATTACCTACATGAAGCAACAGTACCTTGCCAAGTACGACGAAAAGAGATTGTCTAGCGAGTTCGTGATTACCCAAGTTGAAAATGTCCACTCTGATATCCTCTGCCTGTACGGTTAAATCATCAACTACATTTCTCACCAGCCAGAAAGACACCAGAGAATCAAGGAAATCACCATCGCCATGTGCCAGAACGTGAAGCTCCTCGAAGAGTGCAACAACAACTTGCTCGAAGCCTACCAGATGTACTACACCACCAAGTTCGCCAGAAAGACCAAAGAGCCAGTTCAACGCCAAAAGAAGAGAGCTCCAGCCGCTGCCGTAAGCCAGTTAGCTACCCAACTCGATGCCGTTACATACGGTCTCAATATCGTTCTCAAGAATCTCCCACCACACCAGATGATCGAGATAGTCGGAGAACTCATGAGCGTCACTCAGTTCGCCCCACTCGGTGTCTACTGTGTAACCCACTTGCAACACGTGATCAAGTACGATGCAAAGGCCTCGCTCGATGACCTCTTCACCAAGCAAATGCCGATGTCCTCTTTGAAGACCCTCATCAAGTTCATGTTCAAGAGTCACGAAGTCGACTTCGACAAGATCCTGAACTTGTTCAGAAAGAGCTCCGTCGACGGCCGTGTCTGCATCATGGAGCACTTCTACCTCAGAGCCACTGAAGAAGTCCAGTTCAAGGAGATGTTCTTGCAGCTCGTTAAGCAAACCTGCCAGAGAAACCCAGACGTCTTCTTGCTCTTCTTCGGCAACTACTACCAAGAAGAAGAACAACACGAGTTCAACTGCCAGATCTTGGACGCTGTGAAGCCGATCATCGAGACCGACAAGATGTCTCCATACATGCTCAACTTCGCCGGTCACCTCAACAAGAAGTATGACATCCCGTTTGCCCAAGCTATCCAGGCCTTCGAGACCATCAGTCAACAAGAAAAGGCCTGCAAGTTCTGCATCGTCTATCTTTTGAGAAACTACCAGGACAAGCTCAAGGAGATTTCCGCCTCAGTAAGCTCCAAGCTAACTGGCCTGAAAAACTACCAAAACACTGTTGTTTACCAAGCTCTCCAGGAATCCTTGATGGAATTCAAAGAACTCGCCACTTACAAACTCCACGCCATTGGAACTGAAGCCATAGAACTGTTGATCGCCGTTCTCACATATTTCACCCAAAGAAAGAACCAAATGGACCTGGACTTAATCTGCAGACTGGACAAGGTACAACCACACCAGCTCGAGAAACTCCTGCCACTTGTGATCGGTATGAACTACATCAACTATGACAGCGACGCCCAAAGCTGGATCAACTACGACATTTCCAAGATCCAAGGCGCCTTCACCAAGGCTTACATCGAAATGCAAAGAGGTAAGGGCGTTCAAGAACAAATTAGAGCCCAACTCAACTTCATGGAAGACACAATTTTAAGAAAGATCGCTGCCGAAAAAGGCCTTAGATGGTTCCCCAAGGTTGCCGGTGAAGACGGTGAAAAGGAAAACTCCGCCATGTGAACTTACGTTTATAATTTAGTTATCGTGTGTTTAAAGTTTCTACACATATGAAAATACGAATCCGAAACTTTTCGTTCAGTAAAGTGATGGGTCAAGACAAATATTTATTACTCTTGTTTAAGCGTTCAATGTGATATTCACAATTTCTATTAGAAATAATGGAATATAAAGGTGGCACACCAAAGATAAATATATTCCACTTCATCCTTCGATGAAAGTAAAAAAGGAACACAACACAACAGATATTGAAAATTCCTGATTTCTTTCGTTCGCCCCTCTTACATTCCCAAAACGGGGGTTATATAGTGTTTTTGAATAATTTACCATCAAATTTCATTTCTAATGTTTCTGTATTTGCGAAAATTAGCTTTTAACGTCGAATAGTAATGAAAAAACGCATATCAATTTGCTGGTAGTATATTAGTCGTGCACGCTATGATATAATGTCTTACAGTGTTAAAATAATTGGTCAGTGATCTAATTCTGATAAGTTCGTAATTATTTCAAAATTTTATAAATCAATGAAGCGTTTCTACATGTGGTGAATAATAAAATACATAGTGTTAATTTCATTCATGTGGGGGTTTCAATATCTTAGTTATTCATTCATAACTACTCAGATTTACAAGATAAACCTTACCATAGATTCTGTCACGAGGCTAATATGTTTAGTTTTAACTTTTATCAGTCGACTGTTCTAATACTTGAAAGTTTACAAATATTTTCTTTGTTTTTACTTTTACAAATACCAGTGGCGTCTTTGAAAACAGCAAATATACAATTTAACTGTAATTACGTTTCTGAATGCAAATCTTGGTACCTATATTTACATATTATTCATTTAGCTGTCATTTTGAACTGTGACGAATTGCTGATGCAATTATTTAACCTAAATACGGATTGACGCATACGTCCTTGCAAATATGACGTCATGGTGCAGTGGGAGCATGAAGACTGTTTTTTACAAGTACGAGAGGAAAGTCCTTCTTAGACTCGGGTTCGATTCCCGATGGCGTCAATCTATCATTCTATGTAATGAGCTGCATCGGTTATATTCTGATTCCACGCGGCTGTTCACTAAATTACGCTTAGAAGTGACTCGTTACTCATACTGTTGGCAGGAATTAGTTTGAAACTATTTTTTAACTATCCCGCTCATGAATTGCAGTCTATTGTTCTTTACGCTATTTTTCAACGTAAAGAGTATTTCTGTAAGGTACCAGTCCTAACTTGCTGTAAAGAATGGACTCCTATAATGTAAGATTTTGATATAAATATTTTTAGTTCTAAACATAAATCTGACAATTACTCAACGATGTGCTTCCACCTCCATTAATTAATGATGAACAAAATGGCCATGCCAATGTAACAAGCACAACAACTCAAAGCCCCGACCCAGATCAGACAGAAGTCCAAGAAGGCCGGAAACAACAAGGGCAAACCGACCCCACCCAAGAACGAAGACCTCACCAAGGAATAGGTCAACAGAATCATGCGCCAGCACAAGGTCATGAAGACCCTCACCCTCGAGGAAATCGTCGTCGAAGTTGACAAGCTCACCAACGACTTCGGATACGCCACCAACCTGCCTCTCCTCTTCAACTCGATCAAGACCCACAAGTCCGTCGAGCAGCTCAAGCGCCTTCTGGACAACCCAAGACCAGACGTGAACGAGGAAGCCAGAGCCCTCGCCAAGATCTCCTTCTTCTCCAAGAAGGCCGACACCCTCGGCTTGAAGGTGGTTAATCCACTCGAAGAAGCCGCCAAGAAGACCGTTTTGACCGAATACGAAGGCCAAAAGCTCTTCAACTACTGCGCCGAAAACAACAAGTTCAAGGAGTTCTACATGCTCTACCACAAGCTCCAGGACTTCCAGTTCGAGAGAAACATCGTCCACAACAGAAAGTCCGTCGAAGGCGTCATGGACCTCGTCAAAGAGGACTTCAAGGCCTACAACAAGAACGCCAAGGAATGCGCCTTCGGAGACGCCGTTCCAAACGTTGAAGTCATCGACAGACTCAAGTTCGCCCTTCAGTTCTTGAACGCCGAAAAAGTCAACGAACTCGCCAAGGAACACATCCTCGAACATCACTTGTTGTTCCCCAGATTCCAGGGAACCATCGTGGAAATAGTCGCCGCCTTCAACTTGCTGGTGAACGGCAAGCTGAGCGCCGAAAACTGGAAGAAATCTGACAAAATCGCTTCAGTCCAACTCCAGAAGAAAGGCATCTTGACCTAATTCGCCTTGGACTACCAGGAAAGAGATATTTCTGAGCACAACTTGACCAACCTTCTTTTGCAAAAGCTCCAGACTTTCAGCACCATCACTCAATTCCCGTTCGAGCAAATCGACGAGAAGATCCTAACTCAGCAAATGTTGGAGTACCACTCCCAAAGAACCTTCCAGACCTACCCAGAGAGATACGAGTTCTTGCAAAAGTGGAGCCAAGACCACACCTCCAAGTTCACCACCGAGCCAGTAACTGCCTTGAACGACCACAACATCAGCTACATCCAGCTCTACAGAAAGTACCTCGCCCAGGTCAAGACCTACCAAACCCAACAACAGAACCCATGTTTGGCTGTCATGCAGACCAAGGTAGTTGAAGAGTTCTTCGAGTCCTATCCACTTACCGAAGAGCCAATCCAGTTCGACTTCGAAAAGATCCTCTTCAACAAGAAAGACAGATATTTCAACGGTGAAAGAAGACTCCAGTCCATGCGCGCCCTTTTGTTGGCTCCGTTCATTCACGCCCAACCAAAGGCCATCGGCAAGGTGATGCGCTACATCGCCGCCGCTGCCCAGACAACCAGCAACTCCACCGAAAAGGCCGCCATCATCCAGGTCCTTGACCCACTCAGCGTCTTCGAATACATCTTGGAAGCCAAGCAACAAGGCTTGTTGGACATCAACTTGGTCGACATGGCCAAGGAAGTTGCCGACGTGTTCTTCAAGTACCCAGACGCACTTGCCAGATACCTGTAAACTTTCAACAGCGAGCTTCCGTCCTTCTTGTTCAACCTTGTCTTCAAGTACTTCAAGGGCGAAGAAGTCCCAACCATGTTCGAGCAGGTTATCCGCGCTCTCATCGCCATCAAGACCTTGATCCCGACCATCGTATTTAACAACAACGTGAACGTAGTCGTGCGCCTCAATAACGATCGCTGCGAACTCGAAAGCTTTGGTTTGCTGAACATCTACGAAACCGAAAAGGGAGTCACCAAATCTGTGCCAATCAGCCAGCTCTACAAGCAACACAAGACTGCCATTGAGTTCCAGACCGACATCCTCTCCAGATTCGAGAAGGTCTACAAGTACCAGTACGGATTCTTCGAAGGCGTCGTTGCTCAACTGCAAAAGACCCAGGCTGTCTTCATCCAATGCCAAGAGAAGGTGAGCAAGGCCAAGAAGGAAGAACTAGAAGCCCTCGTTTTCGAAAAGCTATACATCCAGCTGTACACCAGCGCCTTCCAGAAGATGAGATTCACCTGTTTCTTCTCAACCGCCAACAGATACACTCAAATAGAAGCCACCGCCGGAAAGACCCCAGAAGATAAGGCCCACGTCAATTCTTGCAACAACATTCTTAGATCTCTCAAAGATGAAATCCTCGTCCACCAGCAGTCCATAACCGCCTTCCAGTCCATCTGCAACTAGGTCATGCTTCATTCTAACGACTTCAGAGTCCAGTCTTTCGGCATGAACCAGGTCGGTTCCATATTCAACGCCAGCGCCGTTTTGAGATTTTTCAAGGTAATCAACCAAATTATTACCTACATGAAGCAACAGTACCTTGCCAAGTACGACGAAAAGAGATTGTCCAGCGAGTTCGTGATCACCCAAGTTGAAAATGTCCACTCTGATATCCTTTGCCTGTACGGTTAAATCATCAACTACATTTCTCACCAGCCAGAAAGACACCAGAGAATCAAGGAAATCACCATCGCCATGTGCTAGAATGTGAAGCTCCTTGAAGAGTGCAACAACAACTTGCTCGAAGCCTACCAGATGTACTACACCACCAAGTTCGCCAGAAAGACCAAAGAACCAGTCCAACGCCAAAAGAAGAGAGCTTCAGCCGCTGCCGTAAGTCAGTTGGCAACCCAACTCGATGGCGTTACATACGGCCTCAACATCGTTCTCAAGAATCTCCCATTACACCAGATGATCGAGATAGTCGGAGAACTCATGAGCGTCACTTAGTTCGCCCCACTCGGTGTCTACTGCGTAACCCACTTGCAACACGTGATCAAGTACGATGCAAAGGCTTCTCTCGATGACCTCTTCACCAAGCAAATGCCGATGTCCTCTTTGAAGACCCTCATCAAGTTCATGTTCAAGAGCCACGAAGTCGACTTCGACAAGATCCTGAACTTGTTCAGAAAGAGCTCCGTCGACGGCCGTGTCTGCATCATGGAGCACTTCTACCTCAGAGCCACTGAAGAAGTCCAGTTCAAGGAGATGTTCTTGCAGCTCGTTAAACAAACCTGCCAGAGAAACCCAGACGTCTTCTTGCTCTTCTTCGGCAACTACTACCAAGAAGAAGAACAACACGAGTTCAACTGCCAGATCTTGGACGCTGTGAAGCCGATCATCGAGACCGACAAGATGTCTCCATACATGCTCAACTTCGCCGGTCACCTCAACAAGAAGTATGACATCCCGTTTGCCCAAGCTATCCAGGCCTTCGAGACCATTAGTCAACAAGAAAAACCCTGCAAGTTCTGCATCGTCTATCTTTTGAGAAACTACCAGGACAAGCTCAAGGAGATTTCCGCTTCCGTAAGCTCCAAGCTAACTGGTCTGAAAAACTACCAAAACACTGTTGTTTACCAAGCTCTCCAGGAATCCTTGATGGAATTCAAAGAACTCGCCACTTACAAACTCCACGCCGTTGGAACTGAAGCCATAGAACTGTTGATCGCCGTTCTCACATATTTCACCCAAAGAAAGAACCAAATGGACCTGGACATAATCCACAGACTGGACAAGGTACAACCACACCAGCTCGAGAAACTCCTGCCACTTGTGATCGGTATGAACTACATCAACTATGACAGCGACGCCCAAAGCTGGATCAACTACGACATTTCCAAGATCCAAGGCGCCTTCTCCAAGGCTTACATCGAAATGCAAAGAGGTAAGGGCGTTCAAGAACAAATTAGAGCCCAACTCAACTTCATGGAAGACACTATTTTAAGAAAGATCGCTGCCGAACAGGGCCTTAGATGGTTCCCCAAGGTTGCCGGTGAAGACGGTGAAAAGGAAAACTCCGCCATGTGAACTTACGTTTATATTTTAGTTATCGTGTGTTTAAAGTTTCTGCACATATGAAAATACGAATCAGAAACTTTTCGTTCAGCAAAGTGATGGGTCAAGACAAATATATATTACTCTTGTTTTAGCGTTCAATGTGATATTCACAATTTCTATTAGAAATAATGGAATATAAAGGCGGCGCACCAAAGATAAATATATTCCACTTCATCCTTTGATGAAAGTAATAAAGGAACACAATACAGTAGATGTGAAAATTCCTGATTTCTTTCGTTCGCCACTCTTATATTCCCAAAACGGGGGTGATATAGTGTTTTTGAATCATGTACCTTCAAATTTCGTTTCTAATGTTTCTGTATTTGCGAAAATTAGCTTTTAACGTCGAATAGTAATGAAAACGCATATCAATTTGCTGGTAGTATAATAGTCGCACGCTATGATATAATGTCTTACAGTGTTAAAATAATTATCAGTGATCTAATTTTGATAAGTTCGTAATTATTTCAAAATTTTATAAATCACTGTGCTGCTTCTACATGTGGTGAATAATAAAATACATAGTGTTAATTTATTCATGTGGGGTTTCAATATCTTAGTTATTCATTCATAACTACCAGATTTACAAGATAAACCTTACCATAGATTCTGTCACGAGGCTAATATGTTTAGTTTTAACTTTATCAGTCGACTGTTCTAATAATTTGAAAGTTTACAAATATTTCTTTGTTTTTACTTTACAAATACCAGTGGCGTTCTTGAAAACAGCAAATATACAATTTAACTGTAATTACGTTTCTGAATGCAAATCTTGGTACCTATATTTACATATTATTCATTTAGCTGTCATTTTGAACTGTGACGAATTGCTGATGCAATTATTTAACCTAAATACGGATTGACGCACACGTCCTTGCAAATATGACGTCATGGTGCAGTGGGAGCATGAAGACTGTTTTTTACAAGTACGAGAGGAAAGTCCTTCTTAGACTCGGGTTCGATTCCCGATGGCGTCAATCTATCATTCTATGTAATGAGCTGCATCGGTTATATTCTGATTCCACGCGGCTGTTCACTAAATTACGCTTAGAAGTGACTCGTTACTCATACTGTTGGCAGGAATTAGTTTGAAACTATTTTTTAACTATCCCGCTCATGAATTGCAGTCTATTGTTCTTTACGCTATTTTTCAACGTAAAGAGTATTTCTGTAAGGTACCAGTCCTAACTTGCTGTAAAGAATGGACTCCTATAATGTAAGATTTTGATATAAATATTTTTAGTTCTAAACATAAATCTGACAATTACTCAACGATGTGCTTCCACCTCCATTAATTAATGATGAAC
>CAXDID010000105.1:0-130202 GCA_963988835.1 Hexamita inflata
AGGGTAAACAACAACTTAACCATTAGTATCTTCTTAATTAAGTTCTATGAAAGAAATAGAGCACGATATTTTAAATTACTCGCTTTCAAAATAATAAATTGTATTAAATAATATTCTTCAACTTAATAATTTGAACACATTAAATAATATAAACTCTCTATAATTTATTGACTAATTACTTTGTTTTATGTAACAAAATAGTGAGCAAACCTCCAATTATTGTTCCAATTAGCTATTATAAAAATAAATGTATATTTCAAATTACAGTTAATTTAGTACACTTTCTTATAAATCTGATTTAATTACAAGGTTTTCCAGCTTAGGTGGATTTAAAATGTACTATCAAACAAATAAATAAGTCATAGTGCTGCCAACATACATTATAAGTTTTATATCGTGGTTATTATTATTATATATTTTTAAAAATTATGGTAGATATCATAAGAGATTATTAAGATGTATATTAACTGGATCATATTTACTATTTTTATCGATTTTAATCACTGTGGATATTTTATGGACTGATAAGAAAGATATATCAACATACTAATAGTTTTTAACCGAAGCTCGGAATCTATATTAATGTATTTACCCATAAATTAGTGATTTAAGTAAAATTATAAGCAAATATAATTTAGGAGCGTATAATCAAAATTAAGTATGTTTTATTGTTCAAAAGTATTAATAGTTATATCCAAGTGCATCTACTAATTTTATTAAACACATTTCTAATACGAATTTAGCTTCTTAATGCATTGGAACAAGTTTTAACATTTAAGAAAAAATTAACACTTGGTCAAGTAATTTTTAGGATTATATTTAAGATTTATACAAATAGTAAGCAAAAATGAAATTCAATATTGTAAAGTTAGGGTTTGGGTTAGTAATGTTATCATCGTTTAGCTTTTCATTTGCTTTAGTAAACATAAATATGAGTTATATGTATAAAATTAAAACAATAATTCATAAACAGTTAACATAAATTAGCAGTTTATTGAAAAGTTTAAAATAAATAAGAGTAGGTCACACAATAGTAGTTATCATAACAACATTAATAATAATTATTTCCATATTAATAACAATAATAGACGCGAAGTATTCTTTGATTTACCCAGCACATGATATTATAAGTGTTCAAATTATTAACAAAAATGTCAAATACAACATATTTAATGACAATTTCAAAGATTTTGACATATTTTTCTACGATTAAGAACTTAAAGACATATTTACATAATAAAATAATAACTGGATAAATGATCTACTTAAAAGAGCTGAAACCGTGCGACAAAATTATTTTGATTATAAGAAATTTCACTTATCAATATTTAGAACTATAGGAGTTTTATCGTGCATTTCAGTACCAATTTGCTTTTATATAGAAATAGTATTTCATTTAATTTAAATGCCTCGAATTTAAGTCCATCTTAATTAGTTATATTAGTCTATCGTCTAAGCTGGGAAAAATAGGTTTAAAGACGAGTAAAAAAGAGATTATGCAATTGATTATTAGTAATTGTTTTGATAACTAATGAATGAGATTTTATCTTTTATTTGACATTAACTTTTGATTTACAAGATTTGTTATTTGTTGATATAAGTATTTATTATAGATTATAAATTAAAGTATAAGAAGTGATTATTTATGAATTGGTGATTAAATTGTATTATATACTTATATTTTCAAAAATTTTACACTCCACCCCGCATATTTTAATGAGTGGTAACAGTAATACTACGCAAAAGCCGAAGGCGCATTCTGTTTTGGGATCTACTGGGTCTTTGAAGCACATAGTGGTGCCTGCTGGGCTGCAGCAGATTGCGAACAAGACCACCTAGCCGATAGTGGAGCACAAGTTGCTTCCGAATGAGCTGAAGACCACCCGCCTCAAGCCAACCGAGAAGCTTCCGGAGGAGTACCGCACTGGTGCGGTCGAGGGCGTTGAGAGCAAGTGGCGTGAGGCCTCCCTACGCGGGATCCAACCTGGCCCAATCAACCGCCTGAACAAGAACTTCATCGACAAAACGCAGAAAACGGAGGTGAGACCCCTGAGCTCAAAACTGCAAAAGCTCTCAGACAAAATCGGGGGCCTCATGAGGAGCAACAACTACTTCATAAAGAACCAGGACGTAAAAATGTTCGCAGACGTTGTGAACCAAATGTTCGAGCGCGAAACGGTCAACAACAACCAAACTTTAGATTAATTAACCAATTTGATCTTTGACCGCCAACAGTTCTTTTATAATAGCGAATCAGAAGGGGATTTCATTTAGCAAATTGACGCCGTGCACCTGATAAACCAGGACAAAAACAAGAGCCAAGAAGATATGAACGCGAGTCGAACGTTTTCATAACTTGCCACGGCCGCTTACCCACACGACGCTGACATCATAATTCTGCGCGAGAAAATGCTCCAAGACAACAACGAATCCAAACTTCCACTCGAATACTTTGACTCGGGCTTTTACGAAACGCACACACCTGAAGAATGGCTCCAAAAGCACTCACGCCAGTTCATCTACCCAAACGGAGAACAAGTCACCGGAGCATTCGCATACTCTCGCTACCTCAACAATAAGAAGCTCTCACTCGAGCCATGCATTGTCCTGAGCTACGACGAAAAATCAAACACATACCTCATCAGATGGCTCACCGAAGGCTCTGAAGTATTTAGTTTGAATAACACGTGCACAGCTTCCTGCCAAAAGCAAATGGAACTCAACCAAGTAAAGAAATACGAGAAAGTTAACTCGACTGTTCCAAACGCATAAACTAAGTATGTTAAGCGCCTCAATTTATTGTTCAGAGACGAACAAGAGACTTAGTGGTGGAGAAGAAGAGAAGATGCACGCCTTACCAGAAGAATATTCGATAAGGAAATGAATCTCAAAAGATTTTTGGACGAAAACATAAGAAAAACTGTCGAACTCAAGCAATTCCAAGCCAACCCAGATTATAAACTTGACTTTACACCAAGTCAGCTTGTCGAATTTTTAGCTGATGTATCTGGTGTTACTTCTGAAATCATTGATAACATTTTCCATGACAGAGTTCTGTATGACTGGCCTTTTAAGAGATTTTTCCTTGATAAACTTGACCAACAAAGTTATAAATCTATTGTTGTCAAATCAGGTCAATTAGTCGTCACTGTTGCCAAAAACTTCACATATGCAAATATGGTTGCAACTCTTGATTATTTAAGAAGATCTGTCGACTTTGAATAAAATCTCACTTAACACAACCTTAGCATGCCCATGTTTTCTAAATAATATGAAAAATAACTGATGGTTGTTAAAAGAAGAGTTGCAACACTATCTTGCTATCAAGATCCCCTAGAATCTTTAGCTTCATATGCTGCTAGATAAGCCAGAATTAAAACTTTATTGTTTTCTGGTAAAACATAATATTTCCAAGCTTTCATGGAAATAAATCAAGTTTTCTAGATTGTTGCTACATTAGAAGGTTTATATTTCTTCAACTTTGCAGGTATTATTCCATTTATAGCCACAGACCAAGTAAAATTGCTTAGAAATGGTTTCGCTGGAGGTGCCGCAAACGATAAAGAAAGTTTCCAAGTTTACATTGGTGAAAAGAAAGATTCAAAGTCAATGTTGGAATGTATTCCATTTTATGCTCACCCAGGTAATAAGAACGTTACTGATTTAGGTTTTGTATCCCCAGCCTTACCTCTTCCCATTAAATAATTTTAATAAATCGGTTAAGAACATAGAGTTCGTATGATAAGTCATTTAAACGACATGATATTTGAAAATATGGGTGATAACGTCTTGGATAAACTTAAAACGTCGAATATAGATGTAAGCTAAGATAAGCGCATATTTGACGAAAGAATAATGTAATTGTAAGAAATGGATGACTTTTATTCACTTCCACATGAAGGATCAGTTCAGTTAACAAATTCATTAGTATTACATGATACTGGAAATTGTGTAGAGAGACCAAGACCAAGAAACCTTTATGATCTTATGAACTTCTTCAAAATGGTAAATCTCAGATTATATGATATAATCATGCACTCTGTTAAACTTACTGCTTAAAAGTACGTCGAGATGTTACGCGAATTTTAAGTATAAAATGTAATGAGTTATGATAAAGCTTGCAAATAAGTCAATTCGATAATAAAAGAATCTAAAAATAAAAAATTATCTGACGACTAAGTAAAAGAATTAATATATTCAACTAAACAACAAATTTTCGCAACATGCACTACAACATATACTAAATAGTCATTAATTTAATTATATTTATCATTAGAACCATTTATGAGAGATGTAAGATAAGTTTAAAATGGCTAAGAATTATTCTATTTTGCTCAATATGTTGATAAGAATATTGATTTAGAGTTAGTTGAAAATAAATAAAGATTAACCTACTAAGGTCATTGGTCAATTCGTAATACAAAGGAAATTGTTATATAGAAAATGTAAATGCTTGCATAAGCTGAAGAAACTCCTGAAAAAGTCGTAAAAGAAGAATAAAAATCTGTTCATTTTACAAACGATGAATATCTTTAAGTTTTGTCTTAATAACAAAAATTATGCCCTTCTCCAACAGTATTAGAAGTATGTCCTGAGTATTTACCAAATTTAAAAGATTGCAGGAAAGTATTTGAATAATTATATGATGACATTTTGAATGTACCCAAAGATGTCCTAATTATTGACTAAAAAGCTATTTGTTTGTAAGATGAAGAAAAACCACACTCATTGCGTGGCCCAGATCCAGTTCACGATCAATGGATTCCATTAAGGCAAAGAGAATTCTAAATATTGTTAGATAATGCTTAACAAGGCCCAGAATGTTTTATATAAGTTATAGAATTTATCGTTCGCTAACTGTACTATATAAACGTTTATGATCATGTTGATGAATATAATTAAGTCAAGGTTCTTCCATATTTAGATGATCATATTAATAATGAGAAATTATAAAACGAGATCAACAATGCAGAAGATCAAAATCTGATAACATGTGACAATTGGGATTATCTATGGGAAGTTAAGACCGAAGTTAAGAAAGAAGTTAAAATCGTTGAAGCAGAACAAGACTCTGATAATGGAGAAGAGAATCAAGAAGATGATGAAAATAAAGAGGAAGTTCATAAAGAAGAGAAAAAAGAAGTTGAAGAAAATCCTATAAAGATTATCAATGATTCAATGAGCCTTCGTGATCTTAGAAACTATGTGCTTCGAATTTAAGTTATTCAAAATATGTTAAGAAATATTCCAGCTCAATTGAATATAGGTTTATACACCATAAATTCACAAACAGCCATTGACATATTATTAAAGAAGATCATGCTTATTAAATCATAACTTACAAGAATTATTTAAATCAGAATAATTAAATTGTCCCAATAAATTATAAACGATTGGAAACATATTAATGAAAGAATGCATGCCAAAGCTGAAACAGCTTAACAATATCATGATTCCAAATTATATATTAAAAATATCCACTAAACAATCAAAGAGATGAGAGGTAAGGAGACTATTCTTATTCGTTATTAAAAAGTTATTGAAGAATTTTCTTTATCATATAATGATTGCTAAAAAACTATTTTTGCTGCTGATGAACATTTCGTTTTTGCCTCTAATTTAGATTTGACTCAAGAAAATAGAACTAACTAATATTAATAACTATATAATATTCACTTAGAATCCATGAGAACCAAAGAGAAGTTTGCTGATAATGAAAGAGCCATAGCATTTTGGACTGCTCGAGCATAACCAAAATTAATTGTTTAAGATTGTGACTATTGTGAAAGATAACTTTCTAAATACTTCTAAGATATAACTAAGAAAACTGATAATGATAGATCAGGCAGAATAGAAGATATTAGAAAGTTTTAGTTGTTAACTGAATCGTTTATGTAAACTGCAAAACTTTCTAATGATGCTGAAATTAATAATAATCTGAAGGCTGTTGAAACAATAAAGGAAAATAAAAAGTTGCTGAAAGATAAAATTAATACTCTAATGTAAGACGAAAAGTTTTTAGGATTCCCACCAACTGATTTTTCAGAATTCACTATGTATTGTGATTAATTCTAAATATTTGAAGATTTGTGGGCTATAGTTGGTTAAACTTAATCTAAATTCGCTTCATGGCGTGAAGGCTTCTTTAATCAAATAGATCCTAAAGAAGTTTAAAATTTAATTGCGGATTGGGGTTCTAACTTAAGTAAATTGGCTAAAAACTTCTAAAAACTTTCAAAGGGAACTATGTAATTAGAAGGTAATGGTAAAAAAGATTACGCTATGTGTTGTTTAGACGCTCAAAATTAAGCTCAAGATTTAATGGAAAAAGTTGATGAATTCGGTCATATTGTACCATTAATAAATGCACTCAGAAACCCTGGCCTAAATCCAAAAACTCATTGGAAAGAAATATCAACATATACTAATTCTTATAAAGAAAAAGGTGAGGAATTGCAATTAGAAGGTATGACATTAACTCAACTGATTTCTGAAGGTTTGCTTTAATAAGAAATGTTAGAACAGATTATAAGAATCTCAAACGATGCCACAAGAGAAGCAACAATTTAAAAATAGTTGGATAAAATGGTTTGGGAGTTAAACAAACTTCAATTGGAATTTAAGTTATTTGCAACTGATTAAATTTAACTTAATTCAGCTAACGAAGTTGAAAAGCGTATTAAAGAGTAACCATATTACATTGTTCGTTCATTTGACGAAGCCAGTTAATTAATTGATGAATAATTTTCTGCACTTCAGGGTATAAGAGCATCATCATATGGTGCTAAATTCGAATTGAAATTTGTTGGACCTCTTGAACGTAAACTAGACACAATATAATAAATTATTGATAATTGGTTAGTCTTCTAAAGATTATGGTTGTATCTTCATCCTATTTTTAGTTCTGACGATATCAAAAAGTAATTACCAAGTGAATCAAACATGTTTTAAGATGTATGCAGTTATTGGTCTAATATAACATAGGATATGTTTAAAACCAAAGACAAAATATTAGATAAAATGGCACAAACTGAAAAACTTGCCGTTAATCTCGAAACTAGATTCTAAACACTAGAAGAAGTAAATAAAAAGCTATCTAGCTATTTACATTCAAAGAGAATGTCATTCTCAAGATTTTTCTTCTTAGCCGACGAAGAATTATTGCAAATTTTAGCATAAACTAGAAATGTTGAAGCTGTACAGGCTCACATTTAAAAGTGTTTTGAAGGTATTAAGAAGTTAACATTTGAAACGTAAAATGGGTAAAAGATTATCACATAAATAATATCACCTGAAGGCGAAATAGTGCCTCTTGAAAAAAGTGTATAGACAAATGGAGATGTAGATCTTTGGTTGAACGATATCGAATTACAAATGAAATTAACGGTAAAAGGATTTTTGGGTAGATGTTGGGCTGATTATGTTTAAACTGTTTAAAAAGGACAAGCTTTAGAAGAAACCCAAGATGCATATTAAACACTAATGGGCCCACGAGAATTATGGTTAGCTAAAGGACCTGCTCAAATAGTTAATGCGCTCAGTTAAGTTGTATGGACATATGAAACTTAAAACGCCATCGAAAAAGATACACTTACTTATCATTTCAACGAACAAAACAATAGAATTGATAGATTAGTTTTGTGGATCGGTTGTACTCCTGATATTATCAAAAAATATCCAACCATTTAATACAATAAGAACATCAGAAAAATGTTAACTACTATATTAACATTGTGGGTTCATAACAGAGATATTATTTCTAAATTAATCAAGAAAGAAGGCGATCCAGATTTCTTATTTGCTTCTCAACTTAAATATTACTTTGAAGAGACTAATAAAAGAATGTACATAAAGCAAGTTGATGCTCAGTTAGATTACTAATATGAGTATTTAGGTAATCATGATAGATTGGTTATTACTCCACTTACTGATAAGTGTTTCTTAACTCTTACTTCTGCGCTTGCCAAAACATTTGGTGGTAACCCATTGGGTCCAGCAGGAACTGGTAAGTCAGAATCAGTTAAGGATTTATCTAAATCACTTGCCATTGGTTGCTATATCTTCAATTGCTCCGAAGGTCTGAATGAACAATCACTTTCAAGATTCTTCGCAGGTCTTTGTATTTGCGGTATGTACAGCTGTCTGGACGAGTTCAACAGATGTAGACTGGATGTTTTATCCGTCGTTGCCCAACAGATCCTCTCAATCCAGAGAGCTATCAGAGCCAACAAGAAGCAATTCGAGTTCGAGGGAACAACAATCCGTTTGTAATCCTGCTGTGGTATCTTCATTACAATGAACCCAGGTTACGCTGGTCGTGCTGAATTACCAACAAACTTGAAGAACTTGTTCAGACCTATCGCTATGACAGTTCCAGATTACACTATGATTTCTGAAATCTCACTGTTTGCTTGCGGTTACAGACAAGCTACGGCACTGGCTGTTAAGATAGTTATGACACTTAGGTTGAGTTCAGAACAGCTTTCCAAGGCTTCCCACTACGATTTTGGTATGCGTGCTCTCAAATCAATTCTTAACGCTGCTAGCCGTCTTAAGAGACTGTACTGGGCTGAAAAGGAAGATATTCTGTGCCTGAGAGCTATCTGCGATGTTAACGTGCCAAAATTCTTGGCTGCAGATTTACCACTCTTCCAGAATATCATATCCGATCTCTTCATAGAATGCTACCAAATTTATCAAAAATAGATTAATTCCTGCCCAGACGAGATTTACACAATGCCACTTGCAGATATAACGGTAGATATGGATGCTGACCATTTAGTTAAAAGATTTATATACGAACAAGCCAAGATCCTCAAGCTTTCACCCACTACTATTTTCATTGATAAAACGATGCAGCTTTATGCCACTTTAACTGTTCGTCATGGTCTGATGAATGTTGGTTTAACCATGACAGGAAAATCTGCTGTATTATCAACCTTACAAGGAGCTTTAGGTTTAATTAGAAACTTTTTGAATGAACGCCCTGACTTAACCACAACTAAATATACATATGAAGCATACCCATTGTTCTATCCAGCCTAAATATTCAAAATTAATGCTAAGTCAATTACAGCTGATGAATTATATGGTAACTTTTCAGCTGACTCTAATGAATGGAGTGATGGTATTCTGTGCACAGCTATGCGTGAATGCGTACGCGATTCTGAAGAAAAGAAACTTAAGTGGATTGTTATGGATTCTCCAGTTGACGCTTTGTGGATTGAAAACTTAAACACAATCTTAGACGATTCTAAGAGATTATGCCTTACATCAGGAGAAGTTATTGCAATGACTGATTAAACAGCGTATATGTTTGAAGTAAGAGATTTAGAAGTAGCTTCACCAGCCACAGTTTCACGTTGTGGTATGATTTATTTCGATGCTACCGTTGTTAATAATTCTGATATGTTCAAGTCACTTTGTTAAACAATGCTTCCACAATGGTTCTAAGATTTGGATACCAATTAACAATCTTGCTGGCCTATATTCCAATTTTAATCTGAAGAATAGAACATAAAATCTTTTGAAGAGCTTGTGGTTGAAGGAAAGAATCAACAAACAGGAGTTCTCCATGTATAAATTGTAGAAAAAGAATAATTCAAAGCAATTGACAGATTATGCTGCTTGTTCGATTGGTTGTTCGAATCTATCTTTAAATATATTTTCGGCCAATATAAACCCGTTATTCTCTAAAAAGATACAACAGTTATCTATAATTTAGCTAAATTAATAGCCTCATTCATCAATTAATTTAAGGAACCTGATGCAGAGTCCACTATAACAGAAGGTCAAGGTGAAGAACTCAAAGCTTCTATGCCACCACTAAGTGATAAAGGAGGTTTTGTTGATTCAGTATTCACATTTGCACTTACTTGGAGCTTAGGTGCTGTTGGCGATTAAAACATCAGAAATTTATTCACTCAAGCATTTAGACACTTTGCTTATGATTTACCAGCAGTTTTAGTAAATTAATCTGCACTTGCCGGTGTTGATCTGAATGGAAAAGTATATAAGTTTTCAAATTCCTCAAATAAAGTTAATCAATAGCTTTTGGATGCTATAAAGGCAAGAAGTCAATAATTCCAAAGCCTTTATCGTAAGAGCCTCCCATTCAACAAACCAATTTGGAGATTAGAAAAATAACTTGCGTTTGCTGATAAGAAATAAATGTGCTTACACGATTTCTGTTTAGGTTAAATTGATGTTAAAACAGAAAAGAGATCCATTTACACAGCTATGGTTGTTGCTGAATAAAAAGACATTGAATGGTAATTGTGGGCATCTTCATGTTATGCTATCCATCAAGAAGAATTTTTAAGATTGGATAAGTTTAACGAAACTATTGTTCCAACTCCAGATGTTATATCATTAACACACATCATATCACTTTTAGCTCAACAAAATTATCCAGTGTTATTGGCTGGTCCAAGTGGTTCTGGTAAAACATCCCTTGCTAAAAAGTTGGTTGAATCCAGACCATGGACAAGTGTTAAATGTGTTCTTACAGCTCAAACTACTTCCACTCAACTTAGAGCTGTTGTTGATACTAAGATTGAAAGAAAGCGTAAAGGTATTTATGGCTTCCCGAAGGGTAAAAAGGCTTTGTTCTATGTTGATGATGTGCATATGCCAGCAAAGGAATAATATGGTGCGCAACCACCACTTGAAGTTTTGCGTCAATTATTCGAAGACTAAGGTTGGTACGATATCTAGTAGGGTATTTTCAAGAAAATTATCAACATGGCCACCATTATTGGTTGTACTACAAACGGTGCTTAGGGTATATTACCAGAGCGTTTGATGCATCATTTAACTTTGGTTTCAATTCCAGAAAACACTGACGATGCATTCAAGCAGATATTTACTGTTTTGTTGAATCCGTTGTCTCGTATAGCTGGAACTCAGTTGCTTGATAATGTGGTCTTAGCTACCATTTAACTCTACAGGAGTGTGTGTAACGAGTTCAAGCCAACTCCAGCGCATACGCACTATGTGTTCGGCCCTCGTGATTTGTCCAAGATATTCCAGGGTTTGCTCTTACCGCTTAAGGGTGCAGCTATCCAGGATGCTGGCTTCCGTCAGCACATCTCCAAGCCAGCCACCATTTCCGGTTTGTGGGCGAATGAGTGCCAGCGCGTGTTCGGCGACCGTTTAATCAACATTGAGGACTTGCAAGAATTCAACAAGATCCTCTCCAACTGCTGGTCGAACACCGAGGTCTCAGTTGCTCCCCTCGAGCGCCTGGTTCCAGATGGTTCGTTCAACTCCCTTTAAAAGGTGTTTGACATCAATTTTGGTCCCAGTGGCTCAGAATTTTACACCTACTTGAACTTGAACGACCAAACAAGTTCTGATGCAACAGCCGAATATTACAGGTAAGTACTCGAGAAGTACAACAAAACGCCCATGAACACCCCAATGAACTTAATTTTGTTCAGGTACGCCTTGAACCACTTGATCAGAATCACCAGAATATTACAAACGGATAGAGGACACGGTTTACTCATCGGTATGCCATCATCTGGAAAGAGATCTCTTACAAGACTTGCGTTTATGAGCCTCGAATCGTTCTACTAAGGACTTGATGCTGTGGTTTCTGATAAAGGGTATGTACTCACCGACTCGAAGAGAATTGAAATATTCGAACCGAACTCAAGAAGCGACTTCCTGGACGTTGTAAGAAAAGCAGTCATCCACTGCGGACAAAAATCATGCAGCGGTGTGCTCATTTTACAAGAAGCACTCACCGATAACTTCTGCCTAGAATGCGTTAACTTCCTCATCTCACTCGGTGAAATTCCAAACTTATTCCCAGCAGAAGACCTCAAACTACTCCTCAAAGCAATGGAAGACCAACTTAAAGACGTCAACGATACCAAACCAGAAGGTGAAAAGTTAGACACTGGTAAACAAGCCATTATGGAAATTATTTCAGAACGTGTGCTCAGAAATCTGCACATCATTGTTGCCGTTACCCCGTAATCAGCCGCGCTAGATCGCATTGTTACCTCATTCCCATCCTTGTTAGGATCCTTAACTGTTAACTGGTTCACTCCATGGGAAATCGATACTTTGCGCTCAATCGCCAAGTATTACCTCAAGAACGAAGATTCTTACGATAAAATCGTTGAAGTTTTAGTCATGATGCACCAAGATTCTGAAAAGAAGATTATCTAAAAGTATCCGAACTTATGCACTTCCCCAGCCACATTCCTTGCTCTTATTTAATCCTTCAAAGATTTGAAGAAATCTCAACTCAAAGTTCTCGATGAAAAATTATAACAATACATCACTGGTGTTCAAAAGATGGAAGAAACTGATCAACAAGTTAAAGAAATTCAAATATAACAACAAAAATTGCAACCAGTTCTTTTGTAAAAGTAAGCTTAGGTCAGAAAACTCCAAAACGAAATTGAAGATAAGAAGAAACAAATGATGGTAACCTCTGAAGAGCTTGCCGTTGAAGAATAAAAAGCTGCTAAAGCCAAAGCTGAAGCCGATGAACTTGCATCAATTTGCGAAGAAGAAGTTAAGAAGGCTATGCCAATTAAGCTCAGAGCTGAACGTGCTCTTGGTGCCCTTAAGAACGAAGACGTTATGATTATGAAGAAAATGGGATCTCCACCAGAAACAGTTAAAATGGTTATGGAAGCCACATGCATTATTTTGAGAGCTAAAATGACTCCTGGAGCTGATAATTGGTCAGCAATCAAGACTCAATTCAGCAATCCAAAGATTATTTATAACTTAAAAGAAATCAAGACACTTACTGCTGATTTAGCAGATATCATGGCCAAACACTATGTGAATAACGAAATATTCTAAGCCAAAGTTGTAGAAAAGTCTTCTGTCCCAGCCGCTGGTCTATGCGAATGGATACACGCCCTTTACGATTACTATGTTGTCATGCTTGATATCTAACCAAAACTTGATAGAGAAGCAATTGCTAAGTAAAAATCTAGAGAATTGGCAGAATAATTAGCCAAGCAATAAGCTGAACTCAAGAAAGCTTAAGATATCGTAACACAACTTGAACAAGATGGTTAACAGAAACAAGAAGAGTTAAAGAAACTCAACGATATGTACACTAAATGCTGCGATGATTTAACCAGAGCCGAATAATTAATATCTGGTTTAGCTGGAGAATAAAAGCGTTGGAAAGAATCTGTTTAGATAATTTAAAAGCAAGTTAAGAAGGTTATCCCAACAAGTCTTTTAGCAACCGCTTATTGCGCTCAACTTGGTGGAATGGAGTTCTTGGATAGAGAATTTTTATCTCAAAAATGGTGTAACTTCATAATAGAACAGTATGCCACTGAAGAAGAACCACTTTAAGAATTAACCAAGTTCTCCTTAGATACTTTCTTGTACGATATCCCAACGATTTCTCACTGGCTCAGTAAAGGTCTCGGTAAGGATACGTTCAGTTTATCTTCTGCTAGCATAGCCATGAATGCGAACAAGGTTCCACTTCTCCTCGATCCACAAGGTCAGGGAAGAATTTGGGCTTCCAACTGCTTAGCTACCAAGTAATTGAACAAGTCTGAAAAGGGCAACAAGATCGTAACCGTTAGATACTCAGATTAGAACTTGCAGAAGTACATCAAGGATGCTCTAACTTCAGGTTATTCTTTGGTTATCGAGTAAATCTCTTCTGACGAGTTCATAAAGAACGATCCGAGAATAAAAGCAGCCATCATCGCGCACAACAAGATACAAGCCAGTTGGACTCCAACTAATCTCCAGTTCACCGTTCCAGTTACTTATGCCGATGGAAAGGACGTTGAGGTTCCAGAGTCTTTCAGGTTGATCTTGATTACCACTTTCGACGTTGTGATTCCGCCTGATCTCTTCAACGACTTCAGGGTTGTAACGTTCAAGGTTACTCGTGAAGCTTTGTAGGATCTGCTGATTAATCAGGCTGTTGAGCGCGACGACAAGAAGTCCGAGGAGCTCAGAGTGCAGCTTACGAATTCAATCGCTCAGATGCAAGCCGAGCTTTAAAAGAACGAGAAGGTGCTATTGGATAATTTAGTAAATTCACAGGGGTCCCCAATTGAAAATCTGCAGTTAATTGAGCTAGTTAAGAAACTCTCAGCACAGTCTGTTGACGTGAAGCGCAAAATGGAGAAAGCCGTCATATCCCAGAAGGAGAACGAGGAAAAGCGCTCCAAATACAAAGAACTCGCAAGCATCTGCGCCAGCCTCTTCTTCGTCTTACTCAGATTAGTAAAATTAGATCAAATGTACGAGAACTCCCTCCAGAACTTCGTTAAAATTTACATTCAAACGTTCGTAAAGTTCAGAGTGGACGAGGTAGAGCAAGCGACCAAACCCGAGCGTTTACAATTGATACAGTAAACGTTCGCAGAAAAACTGTACCAAACAGTTTCAAGGGGCCTGTTCGTTAACCACAAGCTCAGTTTCTCGCTCGATATCGCACTCACGTTGGACCAAGCAAGAGGAAAACTGAGCAGGAAACAGTTCGAACTGGTCATCGCAAGCTGCTCGAGGAATCTGAACGTGTTCAAGAAGGCAAACGTGGGCGAGAATAAATTCGCAAAGTACAAAATCACTGACGACTAATGGGCGAATTTTGATATCCTGTGCTAACAAGCCGAATTCAGGGGCATGAACACGGAATCGTGGTAACTGTACGAGAAATTCTTCAACGAGGAATTCACCAGCACCGCACCACTATCAGAACTAGAATACTTCCTGTTCTGCGTACTGCTCAAAGACGCCGAAATCACCAAAGCAACACAAGTATACATAAACGCGGCCATTGGATAAGCATTCACCAACACAGAATCACCACAATTAATCGATATCTGCTAGGAATCATCAAATACCATCCCAACACTGATTCTGCTGTCTTCGGACTCAGATCCATCCAACTAACTTGTTCAACTCGCTGATACCTCCGGTATCATCCCAGCCTCAATTGCAACCAAGATCAGATTCATAAGCTTGGGTCGCGGATAAGGCGGTAACGCTGAAAAAGCAATTAATGAAGCAGTAAAAGATGGCGGCTGGGTTATCCTCGGCAACACACATTTAGCCGGCTCCTGGTTGATGAAACTCGAGTCATTGATTGAAGCCATCAACATGGAAACATACGATCCGAACAACACCGGTAAATTCATCCCAATCAACGATCACTTCAGATTGTTCCTTACTACCATGCCATTCGGAGGCTTCCCAGCTTCTATCATTAGACAAGCAACCAAGGTTTCTGCTGAAGCTCCAATGGGCGTTAAGAACAATTTCATAAGATTAGTCAAGCAATTAGAACCAGAAGATACCGATTTGATCTCTGTAGTGAATTATGCTAAGTTAAGCCAAGAGAAGCAGTAAACCACTGATTTAATCCAACAAACGTACAGAAAGTATCTGTGGAATCTTTCGGTTTACTTCTCAACTGTTTTGGAGCGTAGAAGATTTGGTCCAATCGGCTTTTCGACTGGTTATGACTGGTCTGATCCAGACTACATCATTTCCAAGATGCAGCTTAACACCATGTTCAAGGACTTGCTTCAGTTTGATTTATCAGTTGTATAAGAGAAGATCCAGAACTGCGTTTCCGCTTTGAGGTTCTTGAACGTATCCGAGATCAACGTTGGTGGTCGTGTTTCCGACCACAAGGACCAGTTAATAGTGAATTCCTTGATGGAGGCCTATTATCAGGAAGATTTGAACAAACTTGGAGGAATCGTGGAGCAATCATATGCGATGCCGTACAAGCTCATGCAGCAGGGGTCCTACATGGACTACGTGCAGCACGCTAAGGACAACTGGAACGAGAACGACATCCCCGAGCTTTTCGGTCTGGATTAAATTTCAATTATCATCTCCAAGTCCCAAAAGGGCAGAGACATGCTCTCAACCGTCCTCCTAATCAACTCATCATCCGATGCACAGGTTGAATCCGGCTCAACTGATCTGGAATACCAGTAATTGCAAAAAATACTGGACGAAATGCCACAAAAATTCGCTCTCAACGACATCCTAGAGAAGTACCCAACCAACTACTCCGAGTGCATGAACACCGTCATCACTCAGGAGTGCACCCGTTTCAACAACCTCCACCAAACGATGAGCACATCATTAAAGCAAACCCAGTCAGCGCTGAAAGGGTTAGTCTTAAAAACGGCCCAAACTGAAGACGTTCGCTCGTGCGTCCGCTTGAACGCGGTTCCGGCCTTCTGGGCTGCTGCCGCCTGGCCAAGCTTGATGCCACTGGCTTCATGGCTCAAAGACTTCAGCGCGAGATATCAATTTTTAAAGGACTGGACTGAAACGGGCCAGATAAAGATCGTGTGGTTCTCCGGGTTCTTCTACCCACAGGCGTTCATCACAGGCACATTACAGAACTTCGCCAGAAAGAACCAGATCGCAATCGATAAACTCGCGCTCGACTTCGCCATATCGGCCGAAGTACCGGTAAAAGCCGATAACGAGCAGATCCTCACCGGATTATTCCTATAAGGTGCTGCACTCAACAAAGAAATGCACCTCACAGACGCATTCCAACAATTTGAAGAAGTCAAATACCTTAAACTAACACCAATGCTCTCCGAACAACTACAAAAGATGGAAAAGACGAGAGTAAGGTACAAATGCCCAGTTTACAGAACTACACTGAGAAAGGGCGTACTAACCACCACCGGACACTCCAGCAACTACATATTCGACGTGCTAGTTGACTGCGAAGGAGCCGATGGAAAGAGACCCGCAGAAAAGAAAGAAATCGCAGAAAAGTGGGTCAGAAGAGGCACAGCTATGTTCCAACAGAAAGAGTGAAGAACGTAACTAAAAGAATGTATAATATTAATATTTTAACTAGATATTTTAAATTTCTAATTAGAACAGATTTTACACATTATTATGCAGATTTCCACTTTAACTCTTATCAAAAATTGAAAGAGTCATTCCTGAAAATTATGTATCATCAGGTAGGTCTAGGACTTGAGACAAAACAGCTTTCATATCCCACGTGCAGATCTGAAATGCGAGGCCAAAAAATAACGAAAAAACGAGTAAATTTCTAATTTTGATTTTTGAATATTGTTATAAATCAATGGCAGTACGAAACATGTTATAATAGCACTTAATTTATAAGTAATTGACATATTATTAAAAATACTATTTGAAATGAAATTCAAATTATTTGCTAGAGATGGGGCTTTTCCAAAGTCCTAGGAGTATTAGACTAGATTAGATTAATAATATTAGTAATAAAATAGCAATAAACTCATTAGGTTATTTTGTTAAAGAAAGTCTTCCTTGTACATTTCTACCTGCATTTGTTTTCATTAGGTAAGAATTCCTTCTTTCCCTCGCAAGTACATATATTTGTTGTTTGATTAAATGGTGCTTCAGAAGGGCATGGTTTACATACCGTTTTATTATTTAAAATAATTTCATATTGTAATAAAGCATAACAGCTTAAAACGCATTCTTGTTTTTCAAAGATTCTTTCATTGTTTTCACACTCAACAGTTTAACAATCGTAAACTTTTCTATCAGTAATTAAATCTATTTTTCTGTAGAATGTACAGTGTTATTAATCGGTTTTTTCTTCACAGAATAATGGTTTTGGATAACGGTCGAAGAATTGGCACTCGTCTAATGGGACACAAGTGAAGTGGCGGGTGGCAATAGTGATATTAGGAGAAACTGGGCAGGTGTCCATGCATCTATAAGAGATATTGTGGACTTTTTCGTCATACGTTTGCAAGTCTTCTGGACAAGCTGGAGAGGTGAAGCATTGGCCTTACCACATCTTACCGGTATTATCTTATTCGGTTCCGTTTCTGAACATGACTCTGTAGAATCCTTCGCGTGGTTTTCCATCAGCTCCGACGGTGTACGGGCACTTTTCTAAACAGGTGGTTCCGTCTTCGCTGATGAGTTTTCCAAGCGGGCACTTTTCAACACACTCGCCGTCGTTATCAAGAAGATTGACATCGGAACACTTCTTGAGGCATTACCAGTGAGTCTTTTCAGTTTGATCCATAGCAATGTATTTGCGTTCCCAGTGCTTTGGATATCCAACTTCTTCTGTGCAATCTGGAAGACAGATCTCTGGAGATGTGTCAAATTAATTTCCGTTTTAAGAGTGAGACACGTCAATGGTATAACTAGCACATCCTTATTCGTTTGAGCCAATAATACACTGATTATTGATATTTGTGTAACCTGTGGAGCAAGCATTTAAGCACAAGTTGTAGAACGACGTTATTGGGCATATATCAACACATTTATCAGAAACTGGATCGTAGTTCTGATTGCCACAATCCGGATAGCAATATATCTTGTTCGCCATTTATTATATTTGAAGATATTTATCGTTGTTTTCACATATATCATGACAAAAGTATTCATAATTCTGCATTCTATAGAAACAATCGCACTCGTCGACACAATATATACCGTCATTTGAAACGGCCATACCAATATCTTTGCATGATTGCACGCATTCATCAACTCCATTAGCTGTGTGGACGTATTAGTTTTCTGGACATTTATCTACTTAGTCCATAATGCATTTATTGTCGGAATTAGTGTAACCTGGTGGGCAAGTATCCAAACATAAACTATAGAAATAGTATGCGTTAGTAGGGCATGAATCAACACACATATCGTTAATTGAATCGTATATTTGACTACCACAATTAGGATAACAATAGCTCCTGTTTAAAAAGTTGATATAATTATCGTTTTCTAAACATGTTTCAAAACAATAATATTCTTATTTCTACGATCTATAGTAGTGTTCACATTCGTCAACACAATAAATTCCGTCATTTGAAACGGCCATACCCAGTTCTTTACACGATTACACACATTGATTATCGTCATTTTCAAGACATTTATATATTTTGTTAAGAATACACTGATTATTGATATTTGTGTAACCTGTGGAGCAAGCATTTAAGCACAAGTTGTAGAACGACGTTATTGGGCATATATCAACACATTTATCAGAAACTGGATCGTAGTTCTGATTGCCACAATCCGGATAGCAATATATCTTGTTCGCCATTTATTATATTTGAAGATATTTATCGTTGTTTTCACATATATCATGACAAAAGTATTCATAATTCTGCATTCTATAGAAACAATCGCACTCGTCGACACAATATATACCGTCATTTGAAACGGCCATACCAATATCTTTGCATGATTGCACGCATTCATCAACTCCATTAGCTGTGTGGACGTATTAGTTTTCTGGACATTTATCTACTTAGTCCATAATGCATTTATTGTCGGAATTAGTGTAACCTGGTGGGCAAGTATCCAAACATAAACTATAGAAATAGTATGCGTTAGTAGGGCATGAATCAACACACATATCGTTAATTGAATCGTATATTTGACTACCACAATTAGGATAACAATAGCTCCTGTTTAAAAAGTTGATATAATTATCGTTTTCTAAACATGTTTCAAAACAATAATATTCTTATTTCTACGATCTATAGTAGTGTTCACATTCGTCAACACAATAAATTCCGTCATTTGAAACGGCCATACCCAGTTCTTTACACGATTACACACATTGATTATCGTCATTTTCAAGACATTTATATATTGTATTCAGTATACACTGACCACAAATATTTTTGTAACCACTTGGGCAAGTGCTCAAACATAAATGTTTGAAAGAATAATTATCGTTCGGGCACTTATTGACGCATATTTCAGCAACAGGATCGTAGTTCTGGTTACCGCAATCTAGATAACAGTATGTATTGTTGTCGATTTGGAGTTGCATATCATATATTAAACATTTATCATAACAAAAGAATTCTTATTTTTGAAATCTGTAGAATACACACTCGCCAGCGCAATAGATTCCATCGTTAGTAACAGCCATACCAATAGCCTTGCAGGATGACACACATTCTTTAACTCCGTTGACAGAGTGAATATAGTTGTTTTCTGGGCATTTATCAATGCAAATCTTCTAGTTGAGTGGAGCTGGAGCCATCATGGAAACCTCGCACTTGTCAACGCACACTGGCGGACTGTACTGAGTATCTAAGTAAGTACAATTATTGCACATTTAATCCTTTACGTTAACATAAAAGTCTGTTGAATTAAGCATAGAAGCGCAAGAATCTTCGCACTACATTTCCTTGTAGACCACTGAATTATTGAAAAGTGGCTTTGGATTAAGCCACTTACCTTTCGGGAATGGGCAGGCTTGACATTGATATTCAAAGGCTTATGACTAGGTTGGATCTAAAAGAACGGATGGAAGTCCATTGAGCTGATAAACTTTAGAATAATAGTTATTTGGATATATACATTAATCAACGCAATAACGACCAATTTTTTCTTCAATGGAAACAGATTAGAATTGATCGTGATCATAACAGCTTAAAACGCATTCTTGTTTTTCAAAGATTCTTTCATTGTTTTCACACTCAACAGTTTAACAATCGTAAACTTTTCTATCAGTAATTAAATCTATTTTTCTGTAGAATGTACAGTGTTATTAATCGGTTTTTTCTTCACAGAATAATGGTTTTGGATAACGGTCTAGGAATTAGCAATTATTAAGCGGAACACAAGTGAAATGACGAGTAGAGATAGTTAAAACTGGAGAAGTTGGACAAGTGTCCATGCATCTGAATGAGATGTTGTGGACCTTTTCGTCATACGTTTGCAAGTCTTGTGAACAAAATGGAGAAGTATAGCATTGGCCTTACCACATCTTACCGGTGTTATCTTATTCGGTTCCGTTTCTGAACATGACTCTGTAGAATCCTTCGCGTGGTTTTCCATCAGCTCCAATGGTCATCGGGCACTTTTCTAAACAGGTGGTTCCGTCTTCGCTGATGAGTTTTCCAAGCGGGCACTTTTCAACACACTCGCCGTCGTTATCAAGAAGATTGACATCGGAACACTTCTTGAGGCATTACCAGTGAGTTTTAATTGTGTTGTCCAAGGCGGTGTAGTTACGTACCCAGTGCTTTGGATATCCAACTTCTTCTGTGCAATCTGGAAGACAGAGCTTTGGAGATGTATCAAGTTGGCTTCCGTTCTCTGAGTGATCAACATCAATGGTGAAGTTGGCGCATTCAATGTTACAATGTTTAGTATCTATATTGAAGAAAGTGCCGTTATCGTAAACATTGGAGATGCATGGGTTGCAAGAGCCAAATCTTTCTTGCATGTAGAGTGGAACTGGACATTCAGCTACGCAGGCACCGTCAACTTCAACTAACCCGTTTCCGCAAATGGGTTCGCAGATGAGAACATCTCCTATTGTTTCATTCAATGCGGCTTAAACGTACGAAATGCTTGCGAATACAACCACAGATTTAGAAGTAACGCAATCTTTTAATTATGGTTCGTAAATTGGGGAGGAGAAGCAAGTACCGTTTAAGAACTAAATGCTATTTTGTGGACATTTCCAATGATAAACATCTGTTAGAAGTCTTTACGCGTTCATAATTCGGTGAAGTCCAACCAATAAACTGTTATTGTTCGTGCAGAAACTATAATACTCGTAACCCTTGGAGATATGATACGGATGGTCGCTCATATCAACCAGTTTCTAACCTGTTGGACAATCAGAGATGGATTTTGGTTCGAAACACTCTATTTCACTTTCTAAATTAGTTCCTTCTGGGCAGGTAGCGAAGTAGCCCTAGTTGAACTAGTATCCTTACTCAGCTGAACAACCAGATTTAGTTGCCACTTAAGGTTCTGAACATAATTAACATTTGTTACCGTCAGTTAGAAGAGTGGGATTAACATAACCTGCTTAAACTGGACATTCAACGTAGCAGTGAATAATTCCATCTTTTTCAATGGTGTATAAGTCTGGACAACTGGAGCCGCAAATCGAAAGGAATCTGAACTCTCCGATCTAGCAACTTTCGACGCATGATTTTGTCACAACATCGAAAAGTTTTCCATCTTGGCAGACAAGGATATGGCCTTCCCAAAAGGCAACCGTCTTTGTATTTGATGAATAAACCTTTACGCTTTGATCTTCTGGATCTTAAATATCTTGTGGAATTCCTTTCTTGCTGTAGAAACGTTCGGATAAACCTTCAGTCTCATGAGATAGCTCGATGCTCTTGACGAGGGCTCTTCCGTATAAGTCGTGGAAGGCGTTCGGGTGTTCGGTCATGTTGAACCCGATGGTGGCTGGGATGGTGTAAGTGGCATCGGTGAAGGAATCTTGGATGGTCATGTCGATGGTGGTGTAGTTCCTGACAACGGCCAAAACAGATTGAGGAACTTCTGGGACGAAAATATCAAAGCCAGTAAGATTATAAGGACCATAAAGTGAAGCCAAATAGATGGTAAGGTCATCAGTTGTGGTTAAGATTTCATCGATAACTTTCTTGTTGAGTTCTTCATCAAGAGCGCTTGGGATGTAAGGAATATTAATTGAGGATTCATCATCAGACTTTATCATGGAATCAAAGCAAGTAACGAGGTGAATCTTTTCAAGGTAAGTCTCATTGGTGATGTGGGGAAGAAGAGGATTCAAGGATTTGAGAACGATCTTTCCTTCGGTGGTTTATCTAACTTCGTAGGTGTCGTTGACGATGAATCTGAGACTGGAGAAAATTGTTTGGAGTCTTCCGTTCAAACCGTCAGTTCCATTCATCAAACGGTCGGTATTCGTTAACGTCACATTTCCAAATAAAGTAGAAAGCAGAACTTCGTCGTAGGAATTAACATCAAAGTTTTTGAGATGAACTTGTCCAACAACAGATATATTATTAATCTGACCGGCGATTTCATCGAAAATCGAGACGAAGAGCTTTTTGGTGGGAATATCTTTTTGCTCGCAATCTATGGATACGTTTACGACCAAAACCGCGTTTTTAACGGAAGCTTCATTTGTCAACTCTCCCAAAGAATAGCTCAACTCTTAATAGCACGTTTCTTTACCACTAATAGGATCAACTGTGCACCATTGAAATCTAATATCTTGCGGCAACGTGTTTATATTTACGACGGACATATCAATCCTAGTGGAGTTACCGCTTAAGCTCAAACCGTAGTTTTGCCATGTTCCCATATCAATATCATCATCAAAAACACAGGAAGAGTTAGGTTACCATATACGGCCTAAGGTCATCCACCCGCAACCTGACATGGTACTTGCTTACAGAATACTATTTATTATTATTAGCATTTAAGTTAGGGAGTGGTGTTTATAACAAGTGCACAATTATAATGTGGCAATAATTTAAATTATAATTCTATTAAATGATATGTAGTGTTGAAAAGTGTGAAAACGTTAATGTTAAGGACGTATTTACTGTGATATACAAAATATTTTTAATTTCATTTCTTTAAAATTTGAAGTTCACAATTACACTAAATCTTTATTTCTTTGCTTCAACAGTTGAAGTTCAACTTACTTCAAAAGGTTAAAATTGCAATTAAAAATATATTGTTGTTACCAATCAAATCGTATCAATGAATCTTCATTTATGACTTCGGGGTTCCATTTATGCTATATTTTTATTATACATTACAAATCATCGAATATGTAGATACTAAATTTTTGGTACATGTACTTGACATTTAAGGTCCCTTTTCTGCAGGAATAGTGCGTTTTCCTGCTGATTATCGAAACAGTTTGCAGGCAAATCCAATCCTGCAGTTGCAGGCAACTCTGCAGGTAAATATCCATCCTGCAAGAATTACAACTTGAAATATTATAATTTGGTTATTTTATTTATCAAGTTGACATAGATGTCAATTGTTTAAATCAGCTAATATTTATAATTTCTATCCTTTCTCAAGTCATATCCTTTCTCAAGTCATTATTACAGTAAAAATGATATTAATTGTTAGCGTCTTTTTTTAAAATATTGACATCCATTTTGACATGATTTTGAATATTCTAATATGATATTTATGCATTTGGTAATGGGGCACAAAATGATATCTAGCACAACACTTCACACCAAACAAATAGAAATGCCGACTATGAATGAGAAGATTTACGAAACACATACATCAATATTTACTACATTATTCTATGAAAACATTAAAACGTTGAATGAAGTTATAAAAAACTTTAAAATATGACTGATTACTGATGAGATAAGATAAAAGAAAAAAGACCTAATAAAATGTTTGATAAATAAGACAAATATGCACACATTTCTATTTCTTACCAACTACAGACAGTAAAGTATGTGCGATTAAAAATCAGATGTATCATAGAAAAGTAGTCGAGACAGGCCAAGATTTATATTAAAGCTACTCGCAAACAGGAGAAAACCTATAAAAAGATGGGTAAAAAGTGAGATCAGTTTCTGCTCAATTGTAGGGAGAATATATATACGGTATATTATGAATGTAATACTCATTTCACTTCCTCGAGACGGCACAAACAGACTTCATTGAGACTTTCGAAAGCAAAACATGGGCTCTCGCACGCCAGTGTTTCCACTTTCAAAACGGGCTCAACCCGTCATTTATGCCCACTCAGTAAAGACCCAGCAGGGCCCTCACTGAGTCGTTAGCGGACCAGTTTCACCTGATTCGCTAACTTACTTTTTAGAAACTGGTTCTCGCTCAGTTCCTTTTTGCTCGTTATTTCCTTCGGCTTGCACGAGAGGTTGTTCCGTTGTATTGGCATTGCTTGGTGGTGGTTGGCACTGGGTTTCTCGACATCGATTTCGCTATGTTTTTCGCCCCGTTGGACTACTTTCTTTCTATACATAAGCTCAGCTCGATGTGTTTGAGAGGTACTTATCATGTAGCCTATCTCTTCATAAATCGTCTCGAAATTAACTCGGAGTTCTTCCAAGAATTCTCTCGACTTTTAATGAATAGTGAGATTCTTACCGATTATGATCGGAATAATTTTGAGCGGGTTACCATTTTGATCCTTTTTGTCCCGATAATGCTACTCTTTGAGAGCGTAATACTTATCAAGATCCCAAGTGATTCCAATATCCAAATAAATCTGAACTCCGTTGACCACAATGCTGATGTCCGATTTAGTCCGGTCTTCCAGCCTGTTGTCGTTGTCTTTGCAGACTTTTCTGGCTTGATATCTCTTTCTGAGGATTCTTTCAAGGAAGTTTGCAAAACGATCGTGGGCTGCTATGTTTAGCTCGTTGATCTTTTTGCAGTCTTGTTCGTGGCCTTCCTTGTATGGTTTTTTGCACAGTTCGCAAATTTCTGGGATTGGTGTATCCCTCACGTTGTTGAAAACCCAGTTGATCATGTACTAGAATGCAGTGTTATCCATTCTTCTACGGCCCAACAGTGTGTACCCTGGTTTAGGCACCGTGTCGTCGACCTGTAGTGACATTTTTTCTTGGATTTTCATTTCTTTGCGTGTGTCTCTGAAGAAATTCTTAGATTTAGTCATCTTGGTGTTTATTTTGCCAATGATTTGTTCGAGTTTGGATTTGGTAATTTAGTCACCATTTTCTCGAATATAGTAGTCAATCTTTTGGATTTGATCTACCTTCATCTAATCGTAGTACGCGCCGGGTAAGATGATTCCAAGACCTCCTTGGCATTTGAAGTCAAATGCGAATTGTTGGAGTGCATCAGAGGATGCATTTGAGTGGAGTATTTCTTCCATGTCTACCATTAGCTGCTTGTCAATTTCTTGATAAAGCTGCTTGTTCTCAGCGCAGTGCTCCGCGACGTCGATGAGAGGTCCGTAATTGCAGGCGCTTACGATGCATTGGCAGAAGAGTAGAAGTTTATCCTTGTTTGGAATGTCTAATTTTGCGTACCCATCAAATTTCTTTTTGAGATTGTCCGTGATTTGTTTGGCCAGTGGTTTCGCTGTTTTTCCAAAATCTTAGCCTAAAAAGTTCACGATTCCTGATTTGTTAAAGAAGTTGGGGTGAGTGCACTCGCATTTTTCGGTATTTACTTCTAAATGCATTTCTTTGTACAAGGCAATCGTTTCGTTGATAGTTTATTGGATTTTGTCGGGGGTTGTGATTACGACCATGTCGTCTATAAACCCCAGAGCGAATTTATATGAGTTTCCATTTTAGTCTTTTGCGGCCTGTGTTTTCTCCATGATTTAGTTTGAGAAACCACAGTATAGGATAGTACTAAGGTTGCAACCTTAATTTATTCCTACTTGGAGTTAATGGAAGTTGTTCGACCATCTGGCTTTAATTTGGTTCATAATATAGCGGGAATCTATATTACTTACCCCCTGCTCTATCAGCATTTTCTCAATCAATTCATGTCTAACACTCGAGAAGGCTCTTTTCACGTCGAATTTGATGGCGACAAGGCCGCCTTCGATTGCCAGAGCGAGTTTGTGTTTGGCTAATAGCATTCCGGATGGTGTGATTGCAAATTAGTTTTAATTGATTTTAATTTTGCTGACTAAACGTCTTTTGAGCATGGAATGGTAGCAGGAGAGCAGTGCTTCTTGGACTTATACTGGTCTATAATCCTGTTTTCCATCGCTATCAAGTTTGTGCTTATCTATGTATACTACTCTAGATTTGTATAGTTTAGATTTGTCCTTGATAGTTACTGCTTCATGTATCTGATTGAAGCCTTATTTGAACATTTGAATGAGTAATCTGTCGCAAGTTTTATATGCGTATTTTAGATGCAAGTTTCCGAAGCCTGATTCTCCAGCCGATGTGTATTCATACATCTACTCGATTTAGGTTTCGACTTCCTCGATTTTAAATAGCGGAGCTTGTGACTGTACCACAGTATCTTCACCCCTTGCTGGAACGTAAATAGTTTCAGCGGGTTGTGTTTGGGAGAAGTGTTTGGCGTCTAATTCTTATGTTTGCTCAGGTGTTAAGATAAACTGTTTTTCGCCAGCGTTATATCTTTCAATGTGTGATTACGCTAGACCAAATCGGTTGTGGTTGATGCAGAACATAATATAGTCTTCTGTTCGAGACTTAGTCTGATACTCTGTCTCTTCGAAGCCATTTAGATAGCTTTGAGGTCGTGTGAAACGTCCTAAGAAATCGTCCATTAATGCCGGTGCATTTTGTGGGGCATGTACGAATTTGAGGATTATTTCTTCAGCGCGCTCTCTTATAGCTAGTTCGTCTTCGGCGTTGCAGTACTTTGACAACTCATGTACGCTACATTTGGAGCTTTTTGCGGTTGAACTGTAGATGATAGTTGGATTGTCATTATTGCCGTTGTTGTTGCTACTCGGGTTGTTAGGCGGGTTGTACGTATTAGGATTTTTTGAGTTATTGTTTCCTTGTGCGGGGTTCTTAGGAGGTCTCCCCGGTTTACGTTTTCCTCCACTTTGATTGTTAGCTTCACCCCCTTCGCTATCTTGGGGAGTGTTCTGTTAATCGGTGGCTCTAACGATTTCATGGTAGAAAATGCATTTTTGTTAGTGGGTGATGGCGGCTTTCAGATCTCTGAAAGGGCATTAACAATTTATGCAAAGCAAGTAATGATTGAATTTTTGATTCTTGAGATTGTGAGAATCAAGCTCCTTAACGATCATTTCTCTGATATTCGGGATAAGTTTGATATCATGAGACTTATAATTGTCTTGGAAGTGGCACATTAGGTCATAAACCTAACTAAAACTATATTTACAGGATGGAACTGGGCATTTTATGTGAAGGTTTCTAGATTTGTAGGCGTGTTAAATCTTTTCCATCTCCGTGGCAATTTCCTGTTTGGAGACGAATATGCATTCCCGTTGGGTCTGAACTAAGTCCACGTTGTTCAGTGGGTTGGTAGGTATTTCCTCAAACTTGCGGGTTGTAGTTTTGCAACCATGTCCGCAAATAGTATCAATAAGTACATGCATTTTCTCTTTTGGGAAATCGCACAGTTCCATATTTTCCGCTTTTGGTAGCTCAAAGGGCGGCGGTTCTAATTTATTTGGCTATTGAAATTCGTCTTTTCCGTCCGCTGATTTTGGTACAGCTTGTAATTCCGGAATGGCGTCTTTTTCAGGTTCCTTTTGGCACTTTTTGGCACAAAGATGTGTTATGTTGAGTTCTTCGTGAGCCTTAGGAGTTTGATATTTAGATATCTCGTTGTGAGATACAAGTTGGATGCTAGACATGTCTTCGCTGAGAGGGTTTACGGCCTCTTTTTCAGGTTCCATGACAGTTTAAGCTTCCTTGTTGTGTGGTGTTTCAACAGATACAGACACTTTCTAAATATTTTCTGGCTTGTGAGGTGGTTTGCCAGAGTTTTAAGATATTATAATTTCTCGAGCCATTAACTGAATTTTTTCATTTTCTATTTCTTGTAATTAGACTTCTTGTTATAACAAAATCTATTTTTAGAAATTAGAAAGATCTTCTTTCTCCTTTAAAGATTCTTGTTCTCTTTAAGCGATTTACAACAAGGCCAATTCCAATTGTTGTCTTTGTTGCTCTAACTCTGCGTTTTTTCTGGTAATTTCTTCCCAGCTTTCGTTGAGTTTTTGATCTTTTTCTTAATTCAGTTGTTCCATTTTTTATGCTTGTTCGATTTTAAGAGTGACTTCCCGGTCTTTTGTTTCAATTTCCTTCAAAATTCGGGCATTTTTGGCCTTATTGGCTGCTAACAGCTCAGGTTAAGCCTTCAAGCAGGTAAAGCTGCGAGATTAGCTTTCCTACTCTTTTTGTTACTCTTTAACCAGATTTAAGACTTCTTCTGGTCCTATGCTCATCGCTAGCTGGATAATTTCGTTTTCCGCGTATTTTTCCCGTTGGGACAGATGAGTTTGACCGTCAAAATAGGAGATATTGCTTATATCGGCATCTGCTGTTCCATTTTGCACATAAGAGTCATTTCCGTTCCCGTTTGGCTAGAATGGGTTTGTATAGGTTGTTTAGTTACATGTAATCGACTAATTTCCTATAGTATCCCTTGATATCTGGCCAACAGACACATCTGCCGTTTAATAGCCCATATTTTGTTTGTAAAAGGCTGATTGGCATTATTGATGTGGTTGCATAAATAAATATATACGGTATATTATGAATGTAATATATATTAATATATCTAATAATATTATATCTATAATATTATCACTACTGAAGTACCCAAAATGCCTATACTGTCATGTAAATAGTAATATTAAATGAAAAATAACATATCATAATCGGCTTCAACTGTTAAATTCATCGATAAATATTTTGTTGGTTTAAATTCAACACAAAATTTATATAAAATAGAATTTTAACAATTAGTGCGTTGGTCTACTAAAAGAAATAATCAGTTAATTAACAAAAAAATTTAACCCATTATTTCACTCTTACAATCAAAACCCGCACACAAATTTTGTTTGAACCGGTTCATGAGAATATGACAGAAGGTTCCAAAAGATAAAAATAATATGTAAAATTAAACTTGAAATTGAACGCAAACTGAATTTTCATAGAAATTAAAACGAACTGAACAGAGAGGAAGCGGTTGTAGCAGTTGGTTCGTTGAATTAAAAGTTGATGAATTATTTCACAGTGAAATTGTATCATAATTTCAAAATTGATTAAGATTAGCTTCGATACTAGCTACGATACTAATAAACATAAAACAAAAAACAGACCAGTTAGCATATTTTGTAGTATTATTACAAAATATTGTAATTGATGTTGGAGTAATATTAGAATTCATCTAAAATCGCAAAACTTCTTCGTGTTTAAAGATTACATTTTAAGGAAACAACTTAATTTTGTATTAATACTGAAAATGAAAGTGGGATACTGTTATATTAAAAAATTATAAATACTATAATTATAAAATCTATTCAAGATAATTTCACTCAACACCCAGAATAACTATTTGATAAAACGGCGCAATCATTTTACAAAACGCCGTTCAAGTAATTTTAAGTTGAAGAAGAACTGGTAAACGACTAAGTCCCTTAATTCTAACCAACTATAATTCCAAAACTGCTGGAACCAGAGATACGAACGAACAGAATCTTTGAATTAGATAAATATAAAGTTGTAGAAGGTTAACAATAGCCTACGAAACCACCAACGCTACTTAGACCAGAAATATTCGTTTTAGAAATCGTAGAATTTGTAATCTTCATATTAGTTTACTAGTACTAATAACCACAGAAACCACCAACATAAGTCGAACCAGAATCAATGTTACCTTCAACAGTAGTCGTGTTTTAAACCAAGATTTTTTACCCTTATGGCACACCAAAGACAGAACCAATATAACAGCCTGAACTGGACCGTAAGTTCACAGATATTCTCAAGTTTATCACTTCGGCATAAATAGAAGTGGTTTACTGCATTCCAACGATCCCAAAATAGTTAAATTACGCACCTTGAACGGAGAAGGTTATTTATGCGTTTTAAATAGAGGTATTTCCGTTATTCCATCCAATGAGGCCAAAACCTCGGAATACTATTGTAGTGCTCGTCATATTTTATTACAGACACACATTATTAATTGTAATATTGTTTGAACTAGATTATGCGTATCCAACCAAGAAACCAGAATAAGCCACATTATTTGTGGCAAATTTCTGATAAGAATCATGAACAATATTATTAATATTAAATATAGAATTGCTATTTATATTAGCTATAATTCCTCCAAATAGATAACAATAAGACGAATCTGACGATATTGACCCTAAAAGCTAAAAGTTTTAACTATTTCCCAATATAAATGCAATATTATTTATTGTAAACGTACACATGACCGTAATTGCGTTTCCGAACAAATAAGATGAGCCATTCCCAACGTTGTATATATTTGGTTAGAAATTTATTTGGTTTACATTGATAGTTGCTGCGTTAACATTTATCCCAATCATAGCTACAGTTCCAGTGCTCACAAACGAACCAAGTATTTAGTATCCAGAAATATTTAAAGCCCCATTAATATTATTAATTAACGTTATAATACCACTTGATGGAACAAACGATAAATTAATTAATAAGTTTATAATATTAACATTCGTTGATGAAGAAATTAAGATATTTAACAAAGAATTAACTGTAAGTTAACTTTAAGGTCTTGAAATTATATTCATCTGATTAATTGATATTGTACTTGATTATGTTATCAATGAGCCACCATTGAAAGATTATGATCCAAATTACACTTTTATGAATGTGAAAATAGTTTGAGATTAAAATAGGGAATATACAGTTGATGTATAAACATTGTCAGAAATGTCTATAAATGCGTTTTGAACAATATTCGAGCTGCTAAACACATAACCTGAACTAAAGTTACTTGAAGCACTTATTTAATTTGTTATACTATTTATGTTGAAGTTTGACGTAAACAATTCTTAACTACACTCAAAACTTGATATATTTATTACATAACTAGTTTATTAACAAGAATTATTAACAACTGATTAACCATATGGGCATTAACAACTTCCACTAATCATTGACTAACCTATTATTTTATCACAAGTACAAATATTATTCACCAAAGTTGAATTAGTTGGGCATGTGCATGTATCCGAAGTATTAACTGCATATTATCCACAAATACATGCTCCGTTATTAACAAAAGCGCCTATGGTTTTGCACTAACACACACCGTTGTTAATTATTTAGCCAGTAATTTAATTACAAACACATTAATTATTTACTATTTATGAGTTACTTGGACAAGTGCAAGTATTTCCATCTAAATATGAATTAATTGGACAAACGCATTAGTTACCTGAAATATATGCGTTAATATTTGAACAAGTACAAACACCGTTTACTAGATTAGCTCCACTTGGACAACTGCACGAATTTGATATATTTATACTATTCACGCCGCATGTACAAATGTTATTATTAACAAATGCACCTGAAGTTTAACATACGCATTATCCATTTATCATCGTTTATCCGCTTATTGAGCAAACACACGCAGTTCCAATAACGTTTGAATTCGGTGGACAAACGCACGAACCAGATTATACGATTGAGTTTATGTTCGTGCACTAACAAATCCCGTTTATACTTTGTTGGCCTGATATCGCACAAGTAACTTGAATGCATGAACCATTAACGATTGAATAACCGTAATTACTGGTACAATTTAGTTGTTAAGTTAGATTATCTACTAACTATTTCTGTTATTCAATTATTAAGTTTTGTTATTACAATTATTACTCAATTATTTCATTTTTCAATAATAATGAATTATTAACTTCTTGCAATTAATAGGTTAAATTTTGAATAGTTGTATTTAATGAGGAGATGTTGTTGAATATTCTCTAATCAAGAATGGTTGTATTCTACAGTAAATTTTCATCAACTTTTATCTGCGCAATTATTAGATCATTTTTAACATCAGTTATGTTTGAAAATATTCTATTGTCCAGAATTGATGTATTCATCAGCAAGTTATAATCAGATTTAGAATAATTTGATATTATTCTATTTTCAATTTCTGATATGTTGCTTTATACATTCTAATCGATAATAACAAGCGAGTTTTCAATAATTTCATACTATTGTTCAAGTAATAATATTTAATTACTGATATTCCTATTAGCTAAAATATTCATATTATTTATGGATTCCACAACATTAATGCATGTAGTCATATTAAGTAAAAATCCATTTGCACAAATACATTTATTATTAACGTACTCAAACGGATATTTACATAAGTACATTCCATTAACAACTTCGCTATATTGTAACACATCACCACACAACCCGTATACCACAAATTATTCGTTGCACATATCACATTTAAATTCTTCAGAACCTATTGTAGTAATTTGAACACTTTTCTGTCCAAAACGTGAAGTTTGATCGACACATATATCAAATTTAATAATATTCAGAGTTATATCTACAAATATAGTTGAAACAATGTATCCGTTGTTTGTACTCTGTTATAGATTACTTCCAGTTAACTAACACTAATTTATTATAAATGTTATGACTGACTATTGAATAGTATTGACTAGTCCAGATGAATTTATACTACTTATTCTATATTATATGAAAGACTATTGAACAATAACACTCTATCTTGGCTCAATTACTAAACCAGATATTTGTTGACCAGAAGCAATAAATATTAAATTACAGCTTTAGACTTCTATATCACACTAAGTACATAACAAAGCTCCTATTAATACTGAAAATTCAATTGAAATATTAATATTTGAATCAATAATAATTTGTGTATTGATACTGAATCCGAAAAGTGCAAAGGTATTAACTTGAATATTGTTAACTGACAGGTATATTTGCGATTCTTATGTTACATTTGTGTAAATGAATAAGTTTATATTATTAGATTTTTAAGTTATGTATATTTTATCATTTACATTCATATTATTTAATGAAGTTTACTTTTAACAATAATTGTATTATTTATTATCTACTACAATGTTATTGAAACATTATTAATTATTGGTTTATATTTGTTTAAGGAATATGATAGAAGACAACATTATTAATAAAATGGGAAAACGAAAACATATAAGTAAATTATGAATTACAATATTAATACAACTGATAATCACGAGTTTATCTGACCTTTCTCTCAGTCCAATCCTTTAATAGTTGATAATTACTATTATCCTGTTTTATTTGGTTTCGTCTTCTTTCTATGCAACACATCCCCCAGATCGATTCTATTTTCATCTATTTTCTATTTTTTCCTTTTAAAGTTCAAAACTATTCTTCAATTATTAATTGCAACGAATCACAAAAAGAATCATAAATCTAAATTTATTAATACTGGTCAAATTAATATTAATACTGATCAAATTTTCATAATTTTTAATAACATTTTTTAATATTTTATTTTACTAACATTATCAAATATATACATTATATACTGAATTATCAGCGTTCACAATTTAAGAATTACAATGACTAATGAATACTATACTATATGTATAAATTGTGTGCGAACTAACTTAAGTTATCTGAGGAGGCTATTTAGAGTGTATATATCTATTTAGAGTGACAATCCTAGAAGATGAGGTATGATATTGAGATTAGTTTGAGGTACCGTTATTGTATAACTAAGTTTGGATTTGTGGATTGCCATGATTTATGAGATGAAGATGGAATGATTAAATTGAGCCTTAGTACTGATGATAAGGTTACAGTTAAGTGAGTCATTTTATGTATAAATTAATGATAAAAATAAATACATTAAGTATATATATTTGACGATATAATAACGCAAGAAACGCATTGTAAACAACATATTAAACTTCAATAAAACACTTTATAATATTAATCAGATTATACATTATAATATAATTGATTATAAAATCAATTAATTACTTCATTATTAATATATCCCACTCACTTAACTTTCATTTATACTTGCATGGTCGTACGTTTCAAGCACATGTCTTCACGGGTTTTTTAAGATTAAAAGTATTAAAGAGAAATAGAATGATATTATAGTATGTAGTAGCGTTTTTGTGATTAAATAGAGTTAGTAAGTTCTTAAAAAAGGTTTTTTGGAGAAAATTAGTTCTGAATAAATCAGTAAATTTTCACACCTAAACGATCCTTTTTCAAAATAAAAATAAACGATCACTTGCACTCGCTTGTTTTCCGCTACCAGTAAACGGGTCTCGTGCACGAATTTCTGTAACCGCATTTGTTCTCGTTCGGGAAGAACTCCTTCGCTCCGCTGCACTGACATGTTTGAGTTGTTTGATTAAAAGGGGCTTCTGCTGGGCAGGTTTTACATTATTGACCACTTACGTATTATTCAGTTGAATTAAACATAGAAGAGCAAGATTCTTCACACTACTTATACGCTTTGAATTTTCCTGATTCTTACTCTTTAAAGAGACTATTTGGATTTTACCACCATCTGTTCGGGAATGGGCGTTCATTTCTACATTAGAACTCTTGAGGATGCTGTACATAGTCCGGACTAGGCGCATTGACGGGACTGTCGGCAAGGAAAAGTCAATTTCTGACTTTTGTCATCTGATATGATATTACTGATTTTCATTGAATATAATATTTTACATACGAGTTGTGAACCCACCTCTCATATTGACTTTTCAAAGTTAGAAGCCACTTTGAGTATTATACGTTGGATTGATTTTAGATTCATAATTTAGTCACGCATTACAATAGAGCCAACGAATATTTATTTTAATTTGCGATAGCAAAATTAAATTTGTTAATAAATAATGAATTTACTATTATTTAAGAAATTCAGAAGATAATAATAATCTGGTTTTATAGTGTAGCTTTCAAGCTGCTAATTATCAGATAATATACTTGTGAATCTTTTTGATGATTATAACTCAAAGTCTCCTTACTTCAACAAGATATCTAAAGAAATAGTTTGATTCATTAAAATACTTCAAAGTATCTGCATGTTAGTTCATATTTAAACATTTTATACAATTTTAATTTATAACTAAAAAATTTCGAATTTAAAAGATCTTAATTCTGAATAAGAACACCGTAAAATTAATTTTCATTCAGTAGAATTATATTATATAAAGTATTTGATCAAAAACATGTATTATTGAGAATTTAAACAAAAGCTGCAGTTCTGAGACTTGTAATAATGGCGGCTTTGTGTATCGTTAAATTCGAATTATAATTTTCTAATAAAATAACATCAAATGTTGAGATTTTGAAGAAATCTATGTCATTTTTCTGAAAACGATTTCAGATCATGTTTTACATCTATTTGTCATGTTGTGTTAGCTTATATTTCGACGACTATAAGAGTGCTATATATTCTAATTTATATTTACATTATTCATTATCAGGATGTATACTAAGACCGATTAATATCGCATTTATTTAGAAGTGATTCTGTATACCTCAACATCACATGGATGCAAGATGACAGGTTAAGTAATTGATTTATTGAGCCACAGTAAAAGTGATAGAAATAAGGCATTAAAACTGGTATTATCTCCATTCATAAATGGAATGAATTAATTTTATTTTACCAATTAACTATATTTATAAATTATTAATTTATATTCAATTATTTTACCGCTTCAATGCCAAAGTTTAACCGCATTCACTTGACTGAAGAAGAGAAGTGAAAATTACTTAATAAGAGCATCATACATGACAATTTCAATGATGAATAACTATCTGAAATTTAAATACAACAAGGTAGTTATAGATGCTGGACAAAGATGAAAAATAATGAGAAGAACTTCTTGAATTGCAAACCTTGCGGACGCTCAACTGCGCTAACTTATTCGACTCAAAACATTATTTCTCACACTTTGAAAATTGTAAAAGCAAAATTTCAATTCATCTGAGCTAAAATATAAAATAGAATGCTGGTATGGAGACTTGCACTGGAACTTTCAGAATACATTATTTCAAGTTGGTGGTTGGTTCTAACAACTATAAGCGCCGACCCGAGTCTACTGAAAAGAACTTCCTAAATCTAATTTAGTCCGTTTTAATAATGGTGGATCACGAAGTTGAGAGCCTGAAGTGATTTGTATTCGGTAACAAATTTAGGTTATGTTAGTATCTGGACTACAATGAAAAGCGTAGACGTAGAGGAGTCAAGCTTATATGGATAAAGAACTAGGATGTCAGTCTCAATTCTGGGAAGTGACGTTTCTTGATTTGGCTGCCACATATTACGGAGACCCCTCTTCATCGATTGTAGCACTAGGACAGATGGAAGTTACAACTTATTTGAATAAGTTAAGAATACACTTCTTCTAAGAGTTGCAAGAAGCTGTTTCTTGATATCAAATTTATTCATTTTCAAGAAGGAACGTATTCAATAGCTTAAAGCGCCTTAAAGTTCATAAATGTGTCTTAGATCGAGTTATTACTCGAAGTTCAGCCACGATAACAAAGATTATTATTGTAAGAAGTTCATTTGGAGGTTATTGAAAAAGATATCAAAATAAGAATTAAATACCAAATAAATGTTCATTGCTGAGACTTTCGAGATTTAAGAAAGTTTGGACCAAGATAATGTTAACTATTTGTATTTTATCTAGTGCGTAACATCATCAGAGGGTGATTGAAGTGGGAGGAAAACACATAAAGTATGAAATAAAATATTAATGTTATTATTATAGCACAAGAAATATTTTTAATAAATTTATTTATGTCACTCCAAATCGACCATATTTTTTCTCTGCCCAAAACCTAAAACATTTTAAACATTTTAACAATTATTGTACTGAAGTGCTGTACGTAACAACCATTAAATGGATTTTTCCTTATAATATAATTATACAAAAGCGGTATTAATCGGTCTTAGTATAATAATTTTAGAAATTTAAATTTCATTTCTATTGGTCGTCATCATATTGTAACTTAAATGAATGTTGGTGAGAATAATATCTTTAAATAGATGTGGTTTTAACAGTATATCTTAATGTTGGTGAGATATAGATAGTTTTTAATATTTGTAAATATTTTGTAGATAATAAGTGAGATCTGCTTATCTTTTGTTAAAATAAATCAAATGTGTAAATATTATTCAGCAAAACATGTTTGATGTACTGAACATTAATTATTCCACTACATCTTCGGATCTTTGAGTTTTATCAAACTACTGTGATCATTTGATTGTACATATTATTGCAACAATATATAATGTCTATACAAACAAAAAGTTAAATTCTTGATACTCCCTTGTAATTTAAACCATATGCTCAATAATTATTTTGTAAAGTAAATTTGTAAACTTGAATCAATAAAGGGTAATATTAATAATATATTAAAGTGAAATTCATAACGTAATAGGATCAGCCCTTATATATACAAGAAATAATAACAAAAATCACTTTTCACTTCGTGCCGACAGTCCCGTCAATGCGCCTAGTCCGGACTATGTACAGCATCCTCAAGAGTTCTATTATAGTTCAAAAGCTTATGGTTTGGTAGGATCTAAGAGAATTGATGGGATTCCATTAAGCTAATATACTTTAGAATAATAGTTATTTGGATCTATACATTAATCAACGCAATAACGACCAATTTTTCCATCTATGGAAACTGATTAGAATTAGTCGTGATTATAACAGCTTAAAACGCATTCTTGTTTTTCAAAGATTCTTTCATTGTCTTCACATTCAACAGTTTAACAATCATAAACTTTTCTATCAGTAATATGTTCTATTTTTCTGTAGAATTGGCAGTGAGTAGGATCTGTTTTTTCTTCACAGAATAATGGTTTTGGATAACGGTCTAGGAATTAGCAATTATTAAGCGGAACACAAGTGAAATGACGAGTAGAGATAGTTAAAACTGGAGAAGTTGGACAAGTGTCCATGCATCTGAATGAGATGTTGTGGACCTTTTCGTCAATCGTTTGCAAGTCTTGTGAACAAACTGGAGAGGTGAAGCATTGGCCTTACCACATTGTACCGGTGTTATCTTGTAAGGTTCCGTTTCTGAGCATCATTCTGTAGAATCCATTGCGTGGTTATCCATCAGCTCCAATGGTCATCGGGCATTTTTCTAAACAGGTGATTCCGTCTTCGCTGATAAGTTTTCCAAGCGGGCACATTTCAACACACTCGCCGTCGTTGTCAAGGAGTTTTACGTCGGAGCACTTCTTGAGGCATTACCAGTGAGTCTTTTCGGTTTGATCCATTGTAATGTATTTGCGTTCCCAGTGCTTTGGATATCCAGATTCTTCTGTGCAATTTTAAAGACAGAGCTTTGGAGATGTATCAAATTAGGTTCCGTTCTCAGAGTGGTCTACATCAATGGTGAAGTTGGCGCATTCAATGTTACAATGTTTAGTATCTATATTGAAGAAAGTGCCGTTATCGTAAACATTGGAGACGCATGGGTTGCAGGAACCAAATCTTTCTTGCATGTAAAGTGGAACTGGACATTCAGCTACGCAGGCGCCGTCAACTTCAACTAACCTGTTTCCGCAAATGGGTTCGCAGATGAGAACATCTCCTTCTGTTTCATTCAATGCGGCTTAAGTGTACGAAATACTTGCGAATACATCCACAGATTTAGAAGTAACGCAGTCTTTTAATTCTGGTTCGTAACTAGGGGAGAAAAAACACGTTCCATTTGAAAACTAGATACTATTCCTTGGACATTTCCAACGGTAAACATCCGTTAGGTGTCTTTGCGCGTTCATAATTCTGTGAAGTCCGACCAATAAACTGTTATTGTTAGTACAGATACTGTAATTCTCGAAGCCATTGGAGTTATGGAATTAGTGTTGGCTCATATCAACCAGTTTTTAACCTGTTTGACAATCAGAGATAAATTTAGGTTCGATGCACTAATTTCCATTTGTTACGTTTAATATTGTTCCTTCTGGGCAGGCAGCGAAGTATCCCAAGTTGAACTAGTATCCTTACTCAGCTGAACAACCAGATTTAGTTGCCACTAAAGGTTCTGAACATAATTAACATTTGTTACCGTCAGTTAGAAGAGTTGGATTAACATAACCTGCTTAAACTGGACATTCAACGTAGCAGTGAATAATTCCATCTTTTTCAATGATGTATAAGTCTGGACAACTGGAGCTGCAAATCGAAAGGAATCTGAACTCTCCGATCTAGCAACTTTCGACGCATGATTTTGTCACAACATCGAAAAGTTTTCCATCTTGGCAGACAAGGATATGACCCTCCCAAAAGGCAACCGTCTTAGTATTTGATGAATAAACCTTTATGCTTTGATCCTCTGGGTCAAAAATATCTTGCGGAATTCCTTCATTGCTGTAGAAACATTCGGACAAGCCTTCGGTCTCATAAGATAGCTCGATGCTCTTGGTGAGGGCTCTTCCGTATAAGTCGTGGAAGGCGTTCGGGTGCTCGGTCATGTTGAACCCGATGGTGGCTGGGATGGTGTAAGTGGCATCGGTGAAGGAATCCTGGATGGTCATATTGATTGTGGTGTAGTTCCTGACAACAGCCAAAACGGATTGAGGAACTTCAGGGACGAAAATATCAAATCCGGTGAGATTATAAGGACCATAAAGTTAAACTAAGGTGATGGTAACATCATCAGAAGTAGTTAAGTTTTCTTGTACTACTTGCTTATTGAGTTCTTCATCAAGAGCGCTTGAGATGTAAGGAATATTAACTAAGGTATCATCATCAGACTTTATCATGGAGTCAAAACAAGTCAAAAGGTGAATCTTATTGAGGTAAGTCTCATTGGTGATGTGGGGAAGAAGAGGATTCAAGGATTTGAGAACGATCTTTCCTTCGGTGGTTTATCTAACTTCGTAGGTGTCGTTGACGATGAATCTGAGACTGGAGAAAATTGTTTGGAGTTTCCCGTTCAAGCCGTCAGTACCGTTCATCAAACGGTCGGTATCGGTTAAGGTTACATTTCCTAAGAAAGTTGAAAGCAGAACTTCATCATATGTATTAATATCCAAGTTTTTGAGATGAACTTGGCCTACAACAGATATATTATTAATCCGACCTGCAATTAGATTAAAAATCGAGACGAAGAGCTTTTAGGTGGGAATATCTTTTTGCTCGCAATCTATGGATACGTTTACGACCAAAACCGCGTTTTAAATGGAAGCTTCATTTGTCAACTCTCCCAAAGAATAACTCAACTCTTTTTAGCACGTTACTTTACCACTAATAGGATCAACTGTGCACCATTGAAATCTAATATCTTGCGGCAACGTGTTTATATTTACGACGGACATATCAATCCCAGTGGAGTTACCGCTTAAGCTCAAACCGTAGTTTTGCCATGTTCCCATATCAATATCATCATCAAAAACACAAGGAAAGTTAGGTTGCCATATACGGCCTAAGGTCATCCACCCGCAACCTGACATTGTATCTTACAATAATTAATGTATTAACAGCAACATATTTAATTGCAGTGGAGATTATAATGAAATAAAGTTTATATAGCTGTCAATTATTATTTTTTAATTATAAAATAATTTTGAAGCAATCAGATATAGTTATCCCAATATTCAATCAAAATAAAGAAGACATCACACCGTAAATTACGTCTATACTTCAATCAAAATAAATAAACAACCAACTATCCGCTCTAACAATTTTGAATTACAGGTTAATTTGTAATTACGTTGTTGTAATTACGTACATTGTTACTAACTATTTAATATTGACTTTTAACATTTATTACATTTATTACATGTATCTAACGTTCATGTATCCATTAATTTGAGGTTAAATAACAGATTACATAAAAGGACTATATATATAGGACTATATATAAAAGGGCGTTGCGATTATTAAAACTTCTATAAAACCTTCCTACCCCATTTATTCAATCATATACTATTTTATATATGTTAATTTTCATTGTTTTCACTCCGATGATGAATCAATTATTGACAAAGAAGAGTCCAGGATAACGTATGCGGCTTCTGAAGATTAATTGGTTATTATTAAATTAATAATGATTTATTGTCGCTTAGGTTTATTCCCGTCTCTCAATAATCAATATATTATAGCACATAATTAATCTGACGTTAGAAATAGATTGAGTTTGTTTTTTAGTTTTGTTTTTACTAATAACTACGGTTCCTTTTGAATAAATATTCATATGCGTATTATACTTTACTTTAGAATTAATTGACTAATATTACTATGTTCTCTATTCTATTGAGCCGAAACGGAAATATTGAAGTGTATTATAGTTGCATGCAATATAGAATTTATGTTTTATTATCTACATTTGCCAGCGATTTATCTTAGCTTAGAATTCTTTGATTTAGAGCTGTAGCTCACATAGAAAACCAAATGTTTGCTATCTTATATATCAATGTATGTCCATAACGTAATTAATTAAAAAGTCCAGATGAATTATAAAAGCTTTGTAATCATTGTCTGTGGTGATTGAGTTAATTTAATTTTCTATTAAGCTAGTATGCTCTTTAAGTTAACGAAGCCGCTTGTCACTTGAACCTGGATCTCAAGTTTAATATCGATTTTGTATTTTATGTTTCTATTTTACAACACTATTAATGCCTTGCAAATATAATGATTACAATTATAGAATATGAATAATTTAAGGAATAATTCATGCTAGATATTAGTCAAGTTGTTGAAAGCAACATTTATATTTTTCATAGTTTTCAAATTCTGGAAACTAATATTACAACATTTGAATTTGGATTAATTAATATTTTAAAGTTCTAATAATTTTATGGTGTTCGATTTGAGCAATTAGTGCGATTTTATCAAACTATTAATTCAATAACATATTATAAAATGAATGTTCCTGATTATTTATAAAAATATTATCATGTGATTATTGTATATCTATAATATTAAAATATAATTTGAATGTTTAACGCTTATTTTCCCCCTTTATCTTCCAATTATAACATCTTTTAGTATTAAAATATGGCCTTTTTACTCTTTACGGATCTTTGTTCAAATATTCTTCTAAAATATTGTAATTTTTATATTAATTAAAATATTTTATATTATTATCCACTTCATAATCATTCTGAATTTTCAAAACTTTTCAATTTGAACAGATTTAATTTACTAATTAATTTCCTCTTAGGAAATAAGCGGCAATTCCTTCCCGAAAACGTAATACGAAAATAATTTGTATTTCGCATGCGAAAACACCCGAAAACAGTAGGTCCTCTTTAAACTACAGTAGTTCACTTTATTATAAATGTTAATACTAATGTTCATCTTAATTTTAGAAGTTTAAAAATCAAATAATCTGTGAGAATTTGTCAAAATGATGATTTTTGATAAATTACAGAAATTGTCTGATATTCTCTATTTATGGAACTTGTATAACCATAACGCAGTAGAATGCAGTAAATTCATCCTTAAGCTTGCAAAATCTATTAAAATCTTATCAATTAATCCAAATCAAACTCATTTAATGTATATTTAGTGATTCTGAAATATTATATATTTTACAATGTTCATTACTCATGTTACTTAACTTATAATTAATATTATCTATTATATTTTGTACTACATTACCTCGAATACAGACCACCACCCCTATTCACTTACAGACCCCAAAAGTGCTCAGTTACAGACCCTTTTGATTTTTATTAATAAAAGGGTTTATAACTGAATTGTATTTAGGGTCTGTAACTGAAATGCTTTGAAATTTAATTGATTAAATAGTATTGATTATAACGTGATTTAAGCCACATATAAACGAGGAAACTTAACAATCTACAATATATAATACTATTTAAGTCGTTATATACATAAAAATAGCAAAAATTCAAAAATTTGTTGATATTTTAAGAAAAGGGGTCTGTAACTGAAATGGTAAACCAAATCTGATGCAATATATAAACCAAAATCAACCAGAGTTGCTCTCAGTTATAGACCCTCTGCCTATTTTTTGAAAAATGCCAGGGGGTCTGTAAGTGAACAGGGGTGGTGGTCTGCATTCGAGGTAATGTAGTATCTTTTATTTGTACTTTGTATTAACTAACAACTATTACTAACTAGTACTATCAATGGTATACAATTAATATTGAAAATATTTTTTGAAAATAAAGATATAAGAATACGTCACACCGTACTGGTCACCCTTTTTCTCTGATCATCACATTTCCTTTCTAAACCAATGATCACTTAGAAACCAACAATATTCCTCTCTTCTCAAATATCTCACGGCGTTTTTAAAAATTGTAAATTATATAAGTATATTGGATTGTTTCAGATTTTTAGAATTAGTTATGAAATTTATTGTATTGATATTTTATCCTATAATATGTACAATTCAAGTTATTAAAGAATTATTCTCAATCTATTATATTTGTATTTGTGGGGAAATTAGCAAAAATATACATAAGTAGAAAGATTTTCTAACCATTTTTCACACTTCACAATGAAGAAAATAAATATTTATCTGTCCGTGCCGTGTTCGCTCTTCGCGATCCAGTTATCTCTAACGATTCTTAAGTTTACAGACAGGACGTCGTCTAATTCGTAGATGATGCCCAGCTAACTGCTTATCATTCCTAATATAATAGTTGGAGCGATAGATTTTGCGTCAATAGGAATTTTAAATTACTTAGTGAACTGCAAAATCAAAAGTAACAAGATAACATGTGTTATTTTCTCAACTGTAACATTTTATATGATATATTCGATCGTAATTCAATTAGCTGACTTCATGAACCTTCGCGAGACGCTGTAGCAGTTTAGCAAATATTATTTTGCCACTTATGTGCTTCGTCTTAAATCGATGTTTAATGACCGCATGAAAATAACTGGACTGCTTGAAAACGATGGGAACGCTCAAATGTTCAGCAGTTTGATGAACAGATCGCCTGTGCCGTGGGCAATAATATTTACGTCGATCATATTGGTGTTGTTGTTCCACATTTTTACCATAGTTCTTTCAATGTATAACAAAATTTCAAAGAAACGCATAAACGCCATTTCGAACACCAGTAGTTCTGATTCATCGACTATATAGACAGCAGCAAGCTACGATGATGTACCTCTTTTAGTCGACTAAAATAGAAAATAACACAAAGAATATGTTCCTGTTGTTATCACAACGATTGTTTGGCTTTTGGAGCTCATTATATTCGTAATATATATGGTCAGTGATGAAAAGCTAATGAAAGCGGTAGCTCCCAGCTACTGGAACTTCTATAGAACTGGAAGAAAGAACAAGTTGGATTAAAACAAATACTTTGAAGCCGTGAAGTAGTTCAGACAAAGCAATGAACTAATGGCTGGGTACGACTGGATCGATCAGAGAAGCAACCCTGAGTTCCCGATGGTGTATGCCCCAAGAAATATGTTTGTGCATATAACCCAGAATTGTAGTACTGCAGCTCGCTCCCTAAAGATGAACCGAAAATCTAAGAAGAAGCACCTAACATCGTTCTCATAGTCGTCGAATCGTTTAGTCCGAGTCCCATGATGTTCTAGAACCGCGTGGTTGCGTCCAAAGATAAAATAGTTGACGGACCGCTGTATAAAGATATGTACCTTCCAAATCTAAGGAAGATTTCTGAAAACGCGCTCACGTTTTCTTCCCTCTCATCCAGTGGACTTCCGACTCTGTACGGCTGGCTCTCTTTAATGACAGGCGAAATTCCGTACTCCAACCAAATCAACATTGTCCAAAGTATGCTCAACGACGTGGATGACTTTCCAAGTTACTTTTAGCAAAACGGCTACGATACGATGTACGTGGCTCCGTGTAAGTTTGACTTCGACGGTCAACATATCTGGTTGTTTAGAGGCAAGGAAGTCCGAAACAAAAAGCATCCCCAACTCAAAGAAATGCCCTTGTGGTTCGACAACGTTTACCAGTACATTCCAACTCAAGAATAAGCAAAAGACTTGAACGTAACACAGAATTACCTACAATCGTGGGTTCCAGATAGAATCACCGCTGCTCAATTTATGAAGCACTTCGATGAGAACAAAAAGCAGGAGGAGTGCGCCTTGAATGACTTTGTACGGATGTGTATAAATCAATAATATATTAAATATCACTTATAGTTCCGTTCATCGTATCGTTTAAAGCGTATACTTCCATATTTCGTATTCTTTGAAATCTTATCAAGTTCAATATTCTCTTTTTTACAATCATTTCAGCAATCCTGGTCCTCATCATCATTGATACTTATGATTTCATTTTTAGTTTCATCCTCATCTGTTATTTAGCATATTCTTTAATTTAAAAAGAAAATCTGGTTAACAAGTTGCTACTAAGTAATCATTTGCAATTTCATACCATTATTTATATGAATATCTTGTTTCATTTCTCTTTGCTGCCTCATCGTAGTGATAGTCGATGTAATGATTAATCGTGGTTTACTATATTTTATATAATTAAAACTTCAGTTTCATCTAAAGAGACTTTTTATGTTCTTTCGATATCATATAATTTATTCATCGTCTAAACTATGTTATCCTTTAAATCGTGCATAATAGAATGTCTTCTACATATTCTTCATGAGTCGTACATTCGAGATGGTTTTCCATGCATGAAGTGGCCCTTTATAATATTAAATTTAATAATAAATATGAAAATGTGATATAAAGCAATACAAAACCACTTCCAATGACAAATATATTAACATACATAAATAGATTCAAATAAAATTATAAATACTTTGAGTTTTATAAGCAAAACTAATAAGAAAACTTTAGTATTGGAAAAATTATGAACTCAGTAAGTTTGTTTAAATGACGGATTTCCGTACAAAGTCACTCAAGGCGCACATCTCAAAAAGCAGGGCAAACCGTTGATGGGCGTCTGGGTTACAATCGACACGCACTAAGCTTTCTAGGGCTTTGATAACGACGAGTTCTACGAGCCATTCAAATTTGGACAAGGAAGATACGGATCTCAACGGCTTCAAGATCAAATTAACCGATACGCTACGGTGGCGAAGTACATGGACAACTACGTAGGTCAAGTAGTGAATCACCTTAAAGAAAAGCACAACAACACGATCGTGGTGCTGGTTGGAGACCACGGCGCCAGAGAAGTCCCTCTTTTCCACAAGAACCTGGTTGATAGGTCTGATCCGACTTCGGCCAAGTACGACAACTCCTGCAACGACGAGCCGTTCTCAAACGACGAGCTATTCGCAACTTCAGGTGTGATAACTTATTTGGGAGACAACCAGTATCTCAAATCTCTTTTCGAGCTAGTTTAAGGAAAAGTGGTGAAAGTCCCCACCGATCACCACGATGTGATACGAACGCTTTACGATATTGTCGGAGCGCATACCGGAATGAACCTGCCGAGCTCAAGAAACGGACGGAATCTAATTGAGCTGGCCACCAACCTAACGCAAAACAAACCACTTAGAAGACACCTCAGCCTAAGAACGACAATGGTTCACTCCGAAATGGCCACGGAAGACACTGTGTTCAGGTTCCACTCGATCGGAGCATATGGCCAGAAGTTCCCGGGCATCTACCCTACTTGCGTTAGCCCGGGAGAAGTAAGAGAGCCCATCACCAAGTCGCAGTTCAGAAACTTTGATTTGTACCACAGACTTTACGACCACGTCTAGATCTCCAACAAGCAGTTCAGCTACAAGTTCAGAAACCAAGCGTGCCAGTATCCAGCCGTCTGCGATTTCCCAGAATCCCACGAAGCTTTCAACAGAAACGACGTTGCGATTATCACCTTTGCGGCTTTGGGACTGGGCATATTCATAGGCCTTATAATCGTTCTATTTATGTACTCCGCTGAGTGCTGTAACCAGAGACTTAGGAAAGTCAAATATGACAATCTGTGAGTGATAACTCTTGATACTATGATCAACTATTAATTTATGAAATATCATGGGAACAGCTCATTCATGAATTTAATATATTCGCCAACTTCCAGCTTGTTATCGGAACCGCCGGCATTTTTGAAGTTGGTAACGTCATATTTGGCAAATAGAGCCTTTGCGTGCTCTCTTTCAAATGGGATACCGTTATTTTTGAAGTAGGTGGCTACTTCGGAGAATCTGAGTGTACCATCAGTGGCGCCCATATCAGATTCTTTGAACATCTTTTTGAGCTCAGCTACGGTGTACTTTGGCATAATAGAGGTGAAATATCTAATCCGTGCATTTTCATTTACAATCATATTATATAATAGTAAATAAAAATAATCATTAAACTCCAGATTGGCCCAGGATTTCAGCTAGTTTTTGGCTGCCCCTGAATGTGCTTTGGCAGGTGGCTCTTCTTTTTTCCATGACGATGTCGTGGTCAACGTTGTGTGATTTGAAGTTGATGAATTCGAGTGAGTGTGCGTGTGTCATATCGTGTTTTGCGTTTTTAACGTTTTGGATGATTCTGAATATTCTGTCATTGGAGTGTTTGGTTAAGTTCTTCGACTCTGTTTGCTGCTTTTATTTAAGGTTCGCCAGTTCCTTCTGCTGTTGAATTTCGAGCGTTACTCGTTACTAGTGGCAGTAGCCCTCGTACCTGTTCAGGAGTTCGGACATGTGCGAGTCCTCACAGTTGTTCATCAGTTTTTACACCTCACCCGCTTACTTGAACTCTTTCAGTTGCATTAGCTTTTTAAACTCCTTCTGGAAGCCGAGGAACTCCTTGGACTGCGTTTTCCTCGGGCGCTTGAGCTCCAAATGCGAGTTGAGGCGGTTCAAGTTTATCTGCTGAATCTCAAGGAGCTCCTCCATCTGCAACTGGTGCTTCTGGGTTAACGTGTTGCGAGCTACGTTTATCTCGTCCACTGTTTGTTGATACACAAGCTAATTCGCCTCAGACAGCTTCAAAAGCTCGTCACTCTGCCTGAACTTCTCAGTGTCCAAGAAATCCTGCACTGTTTACTGCTGAATGTTTATAATCTGAGTTTAATAGTCCAGCGCATTCTCAGGCTGTTGCTCAACCACAGCTATATATCTCTGATGAAGCAAAGATTTGGTATTCCCAAACGCCTAGCGCTCCCTCGGCTTAATTGATGATAAAGTCTTCATTGCGGTAAAAGGGAGCGGAATGTAAATAGAATCATAGAAATGCAAAATAATACAAAATAATACAAACACATCATGAAATGGAATAATCATACATTATTAATCCATTGTCACACTTAGGACAGCTTATGATCCAGTATTATGGAACTACAGATGTCGGATAAATAGGTAAATAAGATGCCGATGAAGAAAAATTACGAGCTAGAAAACTAAGACAAGTACAACAAATTCCATCCAGAATAAATTTAAGAGATGTATCAAAAGCTAGTAAACCAAAATAATACTAACTAATTCAGGATTAATTAAAAAATGGTATTACAATTAAAATTAAACAAACATACAAAATTACGGGCCCAGTTTTGAATCAACAAATAATTTAAGCAAACGAAACAAGAAATAAATTAATAGAAATGTTAAAAAATTAAATTTCGTCAACAGCTTCTGATGTATAATACTTGTAGCTTAAGGAAATATAAAATAATATTATTGAACGAAATTCAACAGTAAGATCACTAGCTAGGCAACTAAATATTAGTCTACAATGAGATATTTATTAATATTTTTACATATTATACTCTTTCTGGACGTTTTTCAATTTTATATTCAATTATGAAATGATATTCAAAATTATCATTTTATGGAGTAAATTTATATTATAAATAATTTATGATTGGCCACTTCAATGACAACACCTGCACCAGAAGATTTCTTTGCAGTTGGCACAAACGTTCGTGCTGTTCCTCGGGAGGAAAGTCTGTGTTAGCCAGCAGCTGGTACGATTATTCATATTAAAGAGCTTCCAGATCATATGGAGTATTTTGTGCGATTTAATCCTCCGAAGGATCAGCGTTTAAGTGATTGGTACCGATATCCGGAAATGGAGTTTGTATCACCGGTTTCTCAAAATTTCAAGACGCCCAAGATTCACGAAGTTAGGAATATCGAGTATATTGAGATGGGCAATTATAAGTTGCGTACGTGGTATTTTTCACCGTATCCGCCTCCGTTTAATCAAGTTGAGAAGTTGTTCATCTGTTAGAGGTGTTTGAAATACGCGCGTAAGGAGGAGATATATTAAAAGCACGTGTCTGAGTGCAAGTTTACGGTTCCGGGCATTAAAATATACGAGGATCACATGGTGTCTGTCTACGAGGTTGATGGGAGAACGGAGAAGTTGTTTTGTTAGTTTTTGTGTTTATTTTCGAAGTTATTTTTGGACGGCAAAACGCTGTATTACAACACGGAGCATTTCGTGTTTTACGTGATGACGATTAAGCAGAGTTATCTGGATCAGGACTTGACTGATATGTACAGCGACATCAAATAGGCGCAGAAAACGCCCTCTCTCCCCTCCAGGCGCCTGCACACGCCAGTATAACAAAAAGGCGCCAAATCCGACGAGGAATAATTAGTTGGCTATTTTTCTAAGGAGAAACTCTCATTAAACGTATTGTCTTGCATTCTCACCTTTCCAATGTACTTACGCCTTGGAATCGGTAATTTACTAATGGATTTCGCCTACATCCTTGCCCGCTTTGAAAACCGTGTTGGTGGTCCTGAGGAACCCCTCTCAGACCTCGGTGAGCAGTCCTTCAAGTCATATTGGAAGAAACGCCTCTACAAATACCTGATTGATAAGGGCCAAGAAAAATTCGGAGCGTTTATTTACACTGAAACGCAAAACGAAAGTGAAAATGAGAGTCAAATTGAACCGCAGAAAACGGAGGACACTCTGTCAATGAGCAACGCCTCCGTTCAGAGCTGGACGAGCTAGAGGCCGAGGTACAATAGAAAACAAGGAAGTGACTTTGAGGTGCAAATAGGCGACATTAGCTACGAAACGGGGATCATTGCTAAGCACGTGAGGGAAGCATGCGAACTGGTTAAAGCTAAAATAAGAAAGGAGAATATAGTGCTCACGAAATCATACTACTACGAATGCTGCAAGTAAATGCAGAAGATAAATAACACACGCGCGCAGAAAGGGAACATCAACAGGCACGACATCGACGTGAAATACCTGGTCTGGGAGCCGTACCCGGCCATGTTCCAGCAAATGACCGATGGAGGCGCGAAAGAGGAAGACGGAGAGTGAAAGAATATGAATCATTCATAGCTGAAAACATATTTTAATATTTTAATTAGAATTTATAATACTAAAGACGAAGTAAGGCTGGATCATACAGGTTCGACCATAAATAATTGAAGACTTGGAACATGACTGGAATAAATGAAAGAATTTATTGTTCAAAATGTTATATTAAAGAGTTAAATTAAATTTTTTCGTTATTTTTTGACCTCAAATCCGCACGTGAAAGCCGTTTTGCCTGCAGTCCTAAGTATCTGGAATTAGCATAATTTACAAAAACTTGAGTAATCTTACGACGCTTTCAATTTTTGATACCTCCTCTGGGTCGAAAAGAGTTAAATAACAAGGTAATTTAGTAGAATTAATTAATTGTAGACCAATAAGTATAAAATATGTTACGAAACAAACTTCATTGTGCGTAATTTGATAAGTGATAACGCTGCGAGATTAAATGGAAATGAGACCAGATTTTTTGTGTTTATTATTGATTTTGTAAACAGTGAATGGTGGAAAATAATTTAGAAAATACACAAAAATAATTAGAATAAACGATTCATTAGTATCACTTAACTCTGTTGTCTCTTGAGGCAACTTTCTTTGGAACCTTGACTCCTGAACTGCTGGAGTTGTGGGAATTGGAAGATTTTTGAACTGGTCTCTTGGAACCACTTGAACCGGAAGTGTTGGGATCGTTGGTGTAATTTACCTCAACTCTCTTTTCGATAGCCTTGTTGACTGGTCTGGCTACCTTCTTTGGACCAACGTCCAAACGACGTGAATAGTAAGCAGTGTTCTTACCAATTTGCTCTACATTTCTTAAATGCTTGGTTTGCTTTCTCTTGTTCTTGGAAACAATGATTAAGATGGTGACGATGGAAACGACAACAACGGCGGCACCGATAAAGACAATGTACAACCAGCTTGAAATCTTGTTGGAAGCAATTATGCACTGGCCGTTAGCATTGGTGTAACCTGTTGGACATTAAGCTAAGCACAAACGGTAATAGGAATATGTACCGTTAGGGCACTTATCGACGCACTTGTCAGCAACAGGATCGTAGTTCTGGTTACCACAATCTGGGTAGCAGTATGTCTTGTTCTCAATTTGAAGATAGTTATCATAATCTAAGCACATATCATAACAGAAGAATTCTCCGTTCTGGTATCTGTAGAAGACGCACTCGTCGACGCAATAGATTCCGTCATTAGAAACAGCCATACCAAGGGCTTTACATGATGATACGCATTGCTTGACACCATTAACAGTGTGGATGTAGTAGTTTTCTGGGCATTTATCAACACAAATCATCTTGTTTAGAGGAGCTGGAGCCATCATGGAAACCTCGCACTTGTCAACGCACATTGGCGGACTGTATTGAGTATCTAAGTAAGTACAATTATTGCACATTTAATCCTTTACATTTACATAAAAGTCTGTTGAATTAAGCATTGAAGAACAAGAATCTTCGCACTGTACAGAATCTTTGAAGATTACTGAATTATTGAATAGTGACTTTTGATTAATCCACTTTCCTTTCGGGAATGGACAATCAGCTTGACATTGATATTCAAAAGCTTGTGGCTTGGTCGGATCTAAAAGAACTGATGCTTTGCCATCAAGCTGATATACTTTAGAATATAGGTCTGGCTTACATATTTCAACGCAATCACGACCAGTTCCGGCAGATTGGAATTGGAAGTGATCATAACAGCTTAAAACGCATTCTTGCTTTTCAAAGATTCTTTCGTTATCTTTGCATGGGTCTATCTGACAATCATAAACTTTTAATTAATCTTTTGTTGTAATTTCATCGATCTTTCTGTAGAATAGACAGTGATTAGGATCAGTTTTTTCTTCACAGAATAATGGTTTTGGATAACGGTCGAAGAATTGGCACTCGTCTAATGGAACACAAGTGAAATGACGGGTGGCAATAGTGATATTAGGAGAAACCGGGCATGTGTCCATGCATCTGTAAGAGATATTGTGGACTTTTTCGTCATACGTTTGCAAGTCTTCTGGACAAACTGGAGAGGTGTAACATTAGCCTTACCACATCTTACCGGTATCATCTTATTTGGTTCCGTTTCTAAGCATGACTCTGTAGAATCCTTCGCGCGGTTATCCATCAGCTCCAATGGTCATCGGGCACTTTTCTAAACAGGTGGTTCCGTCTTCGCTGATGAGTTTTCCAAGTGGACACATTTCAACGCATTCGCCATCGTTATCAAGAAGATTTACGTCGGAGCACTTTGCAAGGCATTACCAGTGAGTTTTTGTTGTGTTGTCTGGAGCGGTATAGTTGTGAACCCAATGTTTTGGATATCCATTTTCTTCAGTACAGTTTGGAAGACAGAGTCTTGGAGAGATGTCGAACTGGCTTCCGTTCTCTGAGTGATCTATATCAATAGTGAAATTAACGCATTCAATATTACAATGTTTAGTATCTATATTGAAGTAAGTGCCGTTATCATAAACGTTGGAGATGCATGGGTTGCAGGAGCCGAATCTTTCTTGGATGTAGAGTGGAACTGGACATTCAGCTACGCAGGCGCCGTCAACTTCAACAAACCCGTTTCCGCAAATGGGTTCGCAGATGAGAACATCTCCTATTGTTTCATTCAATGCGGCTTAAAGGTACGAAATACTTGCGAATACATCAACAGATTTCGAGGTAACGCAATCTTTTAATTCTGGTTCGTAGGTTGGAGAAGAGAAACATGTACCGTTCAAGAACTAGATGCTGTTCAATGGACATTTCCAGTGATAGACTTAAGTTAAGAGTCTTTCCGAGTTCATCATTTAATGGAGGCCACCGTACAAACTGATCTTGTCTGTACAGAAACTGTAGTATTCGTAACCATTGGAGATATGGAACGGGTGATCGCGCATGTCAATTAATACTTTTTTAAAGTTCGGTTGAGCTTGTTCTTCGGATTCCTCTTGATCTGGATTACAATCATATATGGTCTTTGGTTCAGAGCATGTGGTTTCGTCAGTTTAAATAGTTCCTTCTGGGCAGTTTGCGAAAAATCCATTGGAGAAGTTATATACATAACGAGTACCAGACAGCTGTTTCATTGACATCGGTTTTAACGTGCAACCACCTTAAGTGGCTACCAGTCCAGAATCAGAGCATAATTAGCACTTATTACCATGGGCTGGAAGAGTTGGATTAACGTAACCAGCTTAAACTGGGCATTCGAAGTGACAATGCATTATACCATCTTTTTCTATGGTGTAGAAACCTTCTGGGCAACTGGCAGCGCAGATAGAAAGGAATCTATACTCACCTTCTTTACATTTTGGAACACATTCTTTCTTCATAACATTGAAAAACTTCCCATCTTAGCAGACAAGGATGCGACCTTCCCAAAGAGCAACAGTCTTAGTGCTTGAAGTGTAAACTTTGATGCTTGGATCTTCTGGGTTGATAAAGTTTTGCTCAATACCTTACATGTTGTAGAAACGCTCGGACAAGCCTTCAGTCTCGTGGGAGAGCTCGATGCTCTTGGTGAGGGCTCTTCCGTATAAGTCGTGGAAGGCGTTCGGGTGTTCGGTCATATTGAACCCGATGGTGGCTGGGATGGTGTAAGTGGCATCGGTGAAGGAATCTTGGATGGTCATATTGATTGTGGTGTAAGTCTTAACAACGGCTAAAATGGATTGTGGAACTTCTTAGACGTAGATATCAAATCCAGTGATGTTCTTTGGTTTATAAAGAGGAGTGATGTTAAGATTGTCAATATTCTGGGCTTCTAGAGCGTCAATTGCTTCGTTGAGTTATTTATCAAGGTCACTTGGTTCATATTTAGTCATTTAGTAACTATCATCATCAGACTTTATCATGGAATCAAAACAAGTAACGAGGTGAATCTTTTCAAGGTAAGTTTCATTGGTGATGTGGGGAAGAAGAGGATTCAAAGATTTGAGAACGATCTTTCCTTCTGTGGTTTATCTAACTTCGTAGGTGTCGTTGACGATGAATCTGAGACTTGAGAAAATTGTTTGGAGTCTTCCGTTTGTACCTTCAGTTCCGTTCATCAAACGATCAGAATCTTCTAAAGCTACATTACCAAAGAAAGAGGAAAGCAGAACTTCATCATAAGTTGTTAAATCAAGGTATTTGAGATTAATGGTACCAACAACAGTTACGTTATTTATCTGGCCATAAACCGAGTCAAAAATGGAAATGAGGAGGCGCTTTGTTGTGAATTTTTTCTGTGCACAGTCAATTGAAACATTGACGACAAAAACGGCGTTTGAGACTTGGGCTTCTTCTGTCAACATAGCAAGGAAATGGACACTTGTATCTTCGGTGGATTTCATTTCGGCGAGTTAATTGACGTTCACGACAGACATATCAACACCAGTGGAATTACCATTAACGTTCAATCCGTAGTTCACCCAGTTGCCGAGATCAATGACGTCATCAAGAATGCATGGGGATTTGGGTGACCATATGCGGCCTAAGGTCATCCATCCGCAATCAGACATGGTATCTTATAAAAATTAATTTATTAATAGTAACATAAATGCTAGGGAGTGGAATTAAATAAACATAGCAGAAATATGTCTAACAACAATATAATAATTATAACACAACAAATTATAATTTTAGTAATCTTAGAAAGTTTGGATGATACTAAAAATAAAGAATTAATGAATAATAGTAGGAATTAACATACATTTATCAAAATAATATATAAATATAGTGGTATCTTATATTTTTCTATTTTTGTATCTTTTTTATGTTACATATTTGAGGTTATTGCATTTTTAAAGTTAAATTATACATCCATTATTACAACACAGAAATGTCTCACTTCACACACAACAATGTATTTTCAATTAAAGTGATAACAATACTCTCGAAAATAATAATTCTCTCGAAGATAGTTCTCACCTCAAAACTCGGTCACTTAATGTCTTCAAAATTAGACTATTAACGAAAAGTGATGAACGATATTGGATTACACACTATTCCAAAACACACAACTTAATATGTCATTATAACCAAGGTGGTTAAACATATTATCATTTTAATTACCACCTCACACAGTGAAATCATATCGTGTTAAGATTTGAATTTTAATATAACTTATTTTAATCCCTAACCAGTAATATTAAGCGATAGAGTAGAATCAATCATTTCAATATATATGATTTGGTTAATGTCTTTCAGTTTTCGGTTAATTAACTAATTTAGATCTAAACCTCTCACTTATAGTAAGTATCTCAAAAGACATTAAGTGATTCTAAGTTAGGTCATTAACCGAGTCTGAGGGTGAGTAATATCTTCGAGAGTCAGAAGCAGTAATACTTTCAGAAAATACATGTATAATATTATTATAATACACTCATACTTCTTAATAAGTTGAGTAACTCACACCACTTTTTCATTTAGTGCACAATTTTACACAATAATTCTTACTACTTTCCTCATTTTATCATGCTGATTAATTCTTAAGAGCAGCAATTGACTGAATAATGTACAGGATCATGTAAATGTGTTGTGCCCTAACTTTTCTTCTGTAATATATCATTTATATATATATTTTATTTATTTTTATATATTATTTATAACATTAATAGATCAACTTAAAATTAATATAGCTTAAATTACATATTAAACAATTGAAAATCTATTGGAATGCGTAGAATGGTGAATTTTTATAGGTAATTCTTATTGAGGTGATTTTTAATTCAATATATTATTGATTAATTATATATTCAGCAAAGTAATGATAAATTTTTCGCTCCCTCACCGCAAAAATCAATGGATACGCAACATATTTATACGCGCCCGAAGCGTTATTTTGGAATGGATCTTCCTCGTGACAAGCTTTAGTTGCTTGATACGCGTGATGTGCTCAACGACCACCCGGAACTTGAGAAGCGTGCGTCTTCTTTCGAGCAGCTTGCGAATGTGTCTCGTGGTGTGCAGCACATCCCGGATATGTCCGAGCACATGTTCAATTCCGAGTCAGTGCAGATGATAGCGCACGAAATCCTTAATAAGGCCGCCACTGAGGAGCCCGAATAGGTTTTGCGTTTGCGTAAGAAGGCCGAGCGTGAGCAGAACTACATCGCAGCCGTGGCCTCTCAATCCCGTGTGACCACGCCCGCTCTACAGATTAATAACGCGCAGGATTGCACAACGCAGTATTTCAACTCCCAACAAGCTCAGCCTACCCAGAAACCTTAAATTCACGTCCAGGCCATGTTCAAGGACCCAGAAATCGTCAAACGCCCCTTAAACCAGGTCGTTTTCCAACCAGAGGTTAACAGACCCCCACAGAAGTTCGTTGCCTGCTACGGACGCGCGTTCCAACCCGAATTGTTAAACGGGGTCGTTGAAAACGCAACTTTACAGTCAACGAGCAACGCCTACATATTCGACGTTCAGAACTCAAGCCACCCAGAGCTCACACTGTACAGCAACACTCAGATTAACACCATTCAATACAGTCAGAAGGATTACCACGTCCTATTCGCAGGACTCGAATCGGGAGTGGTGGCCATGTACGACACGAGAAAATCAGGATACGCTGTTAACTACTCGGATATACAGTACTCACACAAATCTCAAGTAACAGACCTGAAAATCCTCAAATCAAAATCAGCGTCCGAATTCGTCACCGTCGGCACTGACGGACAAATCCTGTTCTGGGACTGCAGATCACTCACAAAACCAATCGAAGGAGAAGTATACTCAATCGACTTCAACCAAGACAAATCACTCCAATTCCCACTACAAGCACTCAATTGCGAATCAAAACTTCTCGCAGGCTCATCATCCGGACATATATTCACCCTGGACAAGAAAGCCAAGCCACCAACCTGCCAAGCCATTTTGGGACACTCCGGAGCTGTCAGAACCGTTCAAAGACACGCCGCTCATCCAAAATACTTCGCATCTTGTGGTGACCACTCAATCAAATTCTACTCCGATGACGCCAAGATCCCAATCATGAGCTTCGTTTCACCACAAAGATACGTAGATTTCAGATTGAGCGCTTCAAGACCAGGTGTTTTCGTCGGATGTAGACTCAACGGAGGTATCGACGTTTATGATATGTTCAGAAATGCTGCTGAGCCAGTTCTCAGCACTCAACTTTTCTCAACCAGCGAATGCACTTGCATGGACTTCGACTCAACTGGTAGATATTTACTCACTGGTACAGTTGATGGCTTAATTGCTTTGTCAATGCTAAGCCCAAGCTTAGTTTCAAATACCACCCAATAATAAGATAAGAACGAAAGAAATTGGATACTTAACTTGTTTGAACGTGAACAAAAGAGATCAAGATTGTTAGAAGGTAGAGCCAAACCAAAGGCTGCTGGTTCTAATGAAGAAAAACTTGAAATTATTGATCTTGAACTTGAAAAGAGAGTAGATCAAGAATTCGGTCAAATGTTTGGAGAATGATTTCATGTTTGTTTTGCAAAATATAATAATTTTATGTTTCTTTATTAACACACCACATTAAAAGCTAATGGATAATATTTAATTATAGATCAATCGTCTTCTTTAACTGTATGTCCAATAAACTGATAAATCAATCGCTAAGTAAATATCAGAAACCATTAACAAATTAAAATAATTGTAAAAATCTTAAGATGGAAATAATTTTGGAATGTCTGACGAAATTATCCAAATTACAGAGTAATAAACTGACTTGAAAATATCCGAATAAACAATAAATGATGTCACAAGTTACGACCCATATACCGATCTTTATATTGATCGATACTTATAAAGAATATCAAAAGCCTTAGTTGCTAGTAAGATTAAAATAACCGGAGCATACTCCATATCAGCAAATTTGTGGGGTACGTTAAAAAATTATTAGAAATATGGAGTTTAGTGGTTATTGAATCGTTATATCAAAAATATTGGTTGTATCTTAGCCGATGAACCTGGCCTAGGAAAGACTGTTCAAACAATAGCTCTCGTTAACTCTATTTTCACAGCCGATAATATAAATGCTTTGATAGTATGTCCTGCTACAATAACGGTGCAATGGGTAGAAATGTTTAATAAATTTAGTCCAGAAACAAGAATTATATTACTTAATAAACATTCAAGTCAGTTGATAGCAAATAATTCAATTGAAAATATGTTTAAATGTATTTAAATAGGAAATAATTCAGTTGTTATTTGTTCATATGATTTCGCCGGGACCTATTACAAGTATTTAAATAAAATGTTGGGGCAAAACACTCTTCTAATACTTGATGAAGTACATTTACTGAAAAATACGGAAACTTCTAGATTTTAATCTTGTTCGCTCCTTAATCGCAAAATAGCCATTGGTCTAACAGGAACTCCTATTTAGAATACTTACACCGAATTATTCAGTTTAATTTATTTTGTAAATAAAGGGCAGTTGGGAACGAAAAAGGAGTTTGACTAAAATTTTACAAAAATTATTTAGAAGGGCAGCTATAAATAAGCTGATATCATCGATGTGTAAAACGCAATAGATAAAGCTCAAACACTTTAGTCCTTGCTCAAGCCTGTTATTTTACGGCGGTACAAGCAAAATGTGCTCAAAGAGCTTCCTGAGAAAGTCGAGTATCAAGTAGTTCTAGGGTTGAATAGCTAGTAAGAAGAATGTTACTTATAAGAGATAGATAAATTCGGCTTTCAAAATGATTTCTTTAAGATATACGCTGGTTTGTAGCGTGTGTTGATTTATTCATCCGGTTTAGTTAAGGACAACGCGAAATTGAACTATTTAGTGCGAAAGCTGGCTGAGATATTCGAAGTCTCCGATTCTTTCTTGTAAAAGACCCTCGATTTGGACATAAGCGCTCTCAGCCCCGAATATCTCCAAGACCTTGAATAACAAGAAGAAACTGAAGAACAGGAGGAACAAGATGAGCCCGAAAACAACACTATTGTGAATTTTGACGTGAATTCAACCCTTTCAGCGAACAAGGCGATCATTTTCACGCACAGCCTGCACTTCCTGGACATCCTCCATCAGATCCTCGCCTCACTGTCTTTATCTCACCTGCGCATGGACGGATCAACCCCAATGAGCACTCGCGCTGACATCGTCCGTCGTTTTCAAACGTAAATTGACCCCCAAATATTAATTTCCTCGGCCAAAGTGGGCGGACTCGGCCTGAATTTAACGGCCGCGAACCACGTCTTCCTCATTCAACCCCACTGGAACCCGGCTGTGGACGAACAAGCAGTTGAGCGCTCGTTCAGAATCGGGCAGAGGAGGCGGGTGCTTATATTCAAGGTAATATGCGGGGGCACTATTGAGGAGAGGATAGTTGAGCGGCAGGTGTTCAAGAAGAACCTGGCTGAGAAAATACTGCAGAATGCGTTCGCGGAGAGGAAAATAAGCGCTGGGTAAATGAGATAGTTATTACAGTACAAAAGACCGCTGAACTAAACCGTGATTAGCGTGATTAACGACAATAAAGAGGATAAAATTGAAAAAGGGATTGTATTCGAAGGAATCGGAGACAGGCTCAAAAAATAAGTTAAATGAAAGTTAGATAAATTATTTATATTATTAAAATACAAATTATTGAAATCATTATACCCTATCTAGTGTTTCAATGCGTTAAAAAATATTTGTGCAGCTCATGAAGCTATAAGAAAAATTTCTAACAACTCAAGAAGGCGAAATACTGGTATTTTGTTTATGATAGTTTTATATAATTTTATTTAGCACATATTTCTAACTATTTAGATTTTTATGTTCACTTCACATTCAGAAATACATATGAACAAATATCTGTGTTATAATAAATGATAATAAAATTATAAAATTATTAATTATGTCACGCAGCGACGATATCATTGTTTTTATTACATTTGTGATATTTATCATCAGAACAACCCCAGTTATCACCAGTTTTCCAGTAACACTTTGAACAGCATAGTTTCAAATTATAACACCACGCGTTTCCATCGTTGGCCCACGCGCCCCAAGCGTAGTCCGAAGTGCACTTGCAAACGTTGTCTTTGAGGCTCGAGCCAGGAGTCGTGCATTTGCAGGTGTCCGACTAAATGACGGCTCCGACAGGGCAGACGCATACGCCATTGCTCATCCAGCTCGCTTTAGGAGTGCAGACGCAGTTGTTGTTTTGCATCGTGGAGTAACTTGGGTTGCACTTACAGGCTCCTGACTGAACGGTTGAGTAAGACGGACACACGCACACGTTGCTGTTGTTCGACGCGGAGGTGGCGCAGGCGCAGTTTCCGTTGACCGGGAACGCGTTCGCCGTTTAGCACTTGCAAATAGCATTTTAAAGGAGAGAGCCGCCGGGGCAGTTGCACGAGTTCGAGGAGTTGGTCGCGTTCGTCCCGCACCTGCACGCTCCGTTTTCTGGAAAGGCGTTGGCGGTCTGGCACTTACAGATTCCGTTCTACAACAAGGAGCCGGAGGGACAGACGCAGACGTTGTTGGAGAGAGTCGCGTTCGTCCCGCAGACGCAGGCCCCGTTGACCGGGAAGGCGTTCGTGACCGCGCACACGCACACGCCGTTCACCAGAGAAGAGCCGGTCGGACAGACACACACGTTGGAGGTGTTGGTCGCGTTGACGCCGCAGACGCACACCAGGCTCTTAATGATCGCGTTCGGGGTGAAGCAGGAGCAGTTGTCCGCAAGAGGGCGGGCGCCGGCGGCACAGTAGCAGAGGCCACTTTGGAGGGCAGCTCCGGTTATGCACGGACACTGGACCCCAGAGCCGTAGGAGCTCGGCTCGCTCGGAACCCCGGCGTAGCCCACGAACGTCAGGTTGCTGTTCTTCACCTGGGAGGAGCCGGAGATGACTTGGATGAAGCCGCAGTTAGCTGAAGACCCGGAGGAAACCAGAGCGTAGGTGACGTTCGCGGTGGTGACCAGCGCCTGCGACTCGAAGGCCAGGCCGAAGGTGCTCTAACCGGCCAGCGTGCCTGAAACGGAGATGTTGGTGAACGTGCTGGCGCCGAGGACGGAGGCGAGCCCGCAGCTCTCCTTCGCGCTGACGGCGAACTTGAAGCTGGAGTTCTGGACCGTGAGCTGGGCCGTCTGGCGGGCGATGCCGTAGAACCCGTCTGCGTTCTGGAAGGAGTACTCGAAGGCGCTTCTGTTCACGACCAGCGGCTCCGTGAAGTTGTTGGCGACGCCGTAGAACTGCTTCAGGCTGGTGGACGTGGCCTTGACGCGGCAGTCCAGGATCCGGATCGGGTACTCTGGGATGGTGGCCACGAAGAGGGACACGTCCGACCCGCCGTTGGTGAGTCTTATATTTACCTCCGAGTTCAAGACCGTGAGATCCTGGAAGCTGAAGAAGAAGAGGCTGAAGGGCTGGGAATTCAGGTTTACCTCGAAGTCCAGGGTGAACTCGATCTGGGTCACGTTCACTTGTCTGAAGAGGACGTTCTCGGACCTCGTGCAGAGATCTCTAACTTAAGAACCATCGAATGTCAGAGGTTCAGCTAAAACAATGTTCATGTGTTGTTGAAAGGGTTCGTAGAAAACATAGTTATAACAGAATTCGAACTCTGATATAGCAAATATTTGAAGGGCTTATGACTGAAAGTACAAAAGCATATTGGGGGTGGAAATTGGTGTTTAGGAATGCTTTTCCACTGCATATTAGAAATTTAATTACTATTCCTATACAAGTTACATTTTACAGTATTTTGAGATTGAAATTTGAAATTTATAAATACATTTAATAAATAATATCAATAGAATTTATACTGATAAAACAAATGTACATTTAATTGTATACTAAACAAATTGATTGAGATAGAATGAGATAGATTGTATCCAATACTTTTGTAAAAATGTTTATAATGTTATATTATATAACTTATATAGCATTTATGTCTCCTGTACAATGAATATTTTTGCATACAAATCTCAATATCATACTTCATCTTCAAGGATTTGTATGAAATATTTTTCTCTGATCTCATCTTAAAAACCATGATTCATGTGAATGTAATTTTTTTTCTCACCAAATCTAGTCTAACACTCGCCACCATCCTCAAAGAATCTCTGAGAGTTCTTCCGAACTTATGAAGTTTTTTTGATAACAGCTTTTAGTTGAGAGCTTTTAGCTCGGAAGTTCGAACACATAATATATGTTATATCTCTAAACTTAGAAGCACTACGCGTTGCCACTGATACGCTAGTCCCAAGATTCATACCAGCCATCCCAAAGACAGTTACAAAGATAACTTCCGACGCCTATAATGTTTGTTCAAGTGCCGAACTAACTTAGGTTGTCTGAGGAGGCTATTCAGAGTGGCAATCCTAGAAGATGAGGTATGATATTGAGATTAGTTTGAGGTAACGTTATTGTGTAACTAAGTTTGGATTTGTGGATTGCCATGATTTACGAGATGAAGATGGAATGATTAAATTGAGCCTTAGTACTGATGATAAGGTTACAGTTAAGTGAGTCATTTTATGTTATATTATAATTTGGAAGTACTATACTATGTATTGTATATATACTTACATCGAATTGAGATACAAACTCGTTCGAATTCATTAGAACTTCCAATGTCAAATAACACGATGAACAAAATGAATTGTAAACTAGATGAAAATAAAAACAGAAACGTTATTAAAAAATCCATTTCATTTTAGTTGCAATACTTTTACAAATGTTTGATTGTTGGACATCTTCGGATTCTCAATGATATAACGAATCCGAAAATATATTTGCTTCTTAGTTTTTGAAATAACTATTAGCTAGAGTCGATCAAGATTGTGCACTCCAAAAAGCATAGTTGCTTAGATCAAAAGAGCATCTTCTTCTTTAGTCCATTGTTTTCTTACATTTTATAAGCTTTTAAATTATAAGTTTAATATATCATGATTAATTTTGTGAATTGCCTGCGTTATTACAATATTATCGAAAATTTAGCTAATTATCGATTAATTCATTGATGTGGAATATTTAAATTTTACGTTATGTTAATTATCTTGATTAATAATATTACTTCTATTTATATTATTATAACACAGTGAATCATAAATATGTGATCTTTTAACAATGCATATCGTCACATTCATTCATTAATTATTGACGCTATACCAAAAGTTAAAAAGCTAAATATACATACACTGTATTAAATATACATAGTGATACATCTCTTATTGAACATCTCTTATTGAAAGCTTTGGAACTTTTAGAAAACTACTGGCGTGTAGAACCACTGTCGTGTATCAACTTTGTTTAAAACTTATAAGAATGACTGATCTTGAAAATATTTTCTAAAGCAAATATATTATTTTGCGTTGGATAATAACATATATAGTAATATAAAATAATATAAAATATTTCACTTCTAGCTCCTCTCCTGAAATAGTTATAAAATTAAACAAATCTCAACATAACTTGATGATAATATTTTTATAATATACATATATTTATTGATAACATATTAAAAATTATATTTATATTCTCCTTTTCTTGGCGTTACACGACTTGTTTTTTATATTGTTATTTTCCTAGGTGCTTATACAATTAAAATTTGTTATATGTTCATTTCGCCCGAATTCCTGCTCGTCTCTTAATATTAAACTGAATTAAACAGTCAATTAACTATATAAGTACCCTTAAAGTATTTAAACGCTGATTCTAAGTTCCGTTGTTCAGTGCGATTTCATGTTCACTTGCGTTTTGAGGGCGAAAGTTTCAAGCGGGTTTTAAACAAATTGATACAAATTGCGAAACTGACTTGTTATAATGAGTATAGACAGTTTTGTTAGAAAACTGTTATTTACAGTTATTTTTAGGTATAGGTTATGATGTATAAATGAAATTTTGATACATTAGATTGCGAACATTTTATTTGTATAATAATACAAGTAACATTAAGGTTATCTAACACACTAGACTTGTATTGTTTCTATCGAACCTCTCAAGAATCTCAAGCGTTTAAAATAGATTGATATGTCTTAAAACTGCATCGCTGATTTAAATCTCAAATCATATCGTAAAAGAGCTATTTTTAACATTGAATAATAAGATCTACCTTATCAATTGAACTAAGAAGAATATCACGAAATATTAAATATTATAATACTGATAATTATACTGTTTTTGCATTTTATTACTACTCAGTATTAAAATAACTAATATAACTAATAAAATAACTAATATATAATTATTAATTGCGTTTAGATGTATTGTTGGATTGTTGCTGTTGAGTGAGTTTTTTTTGTATTAAAAGTATTGTATTATTTTAATGTTTATTGAGTTATCTCAAACAAGTAACTTAGAATAATAGTGAGATCAACTTGTTTAAATTTAAATAGAATTGAAGGTGTTTTCAAAATCATACAAAACCTATCATTCATTTAATTACTTATTTTAACATACAATATGATTAAATACTTTCCACTTTATATGTCCTCTAAAGTAAAAACATAATTTGTAAACACGAGTAATATCAAGACGAGTGTGAAAGGTATTATGTCAATAATTAAGAAAATGCGCGAGACTCCGCGCAGGTACCCAGATCATCCTATTTAGGTTGCTGTTGAGAATTACAATAATCTGTAGAATGGTCAATATGTGTGGTTTGGCCACGATTCGCTTATGTTCAAGCTAAATAATAAGATTATTATGGTTGATCCTATATTTCACAATGCAGCTTTGGCTAAGCCCTTCAAATACACGTAGACGTTTGATTTATCCCTTTTTCCAGTAATAGATTGTCTGATCCTAACGCATAGCCACTATGACCACATTTGCAAGCAAACATTAAAACTACTTAAGGTCCTCACAGTTTTCACACCGCTCAACAATACTAAACACATAAACTCCATACTAAAAAATGTAGAAATTCACGAATTGGACTGGTTTTAATCATATAACTACGAAGATATTAAATTCACGTGTGTACCCGGATAGCACTTCTCGGCCAGAACTGGTTGTGATAGAAATGAATCTCTTTGGGGTGGTTTTTGCATTAACGACATTTATGTTTCTGGTGACACCGGATTCAACGAGAAAATGTTTCAAAATATTCATAAGTAGCTTCCAAATATTAAATATTGCTTCCTCGAGAATGGTTAATACTCGGAAAGCTGGGAGGCAATGCACATGTTACCTAAATAGACGTATAGAGCGTTTGAAATATTAGAAGGGGTTCAGATGTTCCCAATCCACTTCGGTAAATTCTGCCTGACCACACACGAATGGGACGAACCAGCTAAATACGCTCTTTAAAATGCTGAAAATATTTTTGCAGGGCAAATAGGGAAAATATACACACTCAGCGAATGTATTGGCAAAAAATACATAGATAAAAGCCTATACGACTGAGATAAATATTTATATTAAATATTTATCGTAAACACTGATTTTCAGAAATAAATTAAAGGTGTTTCCAAATCAAAGGTGTTTTCATTTACCAATTTTATTGTATAATTTCGTTACACACTAAAACGCGTACTTGCTATAAAATCACATCCACCTCTCATCTGAACATGAATTTCAAAGTATCAAGTGATTGCGTTTAGTGCGAACAATGCGTTTAAAATTGTTTGTGTGGTTCATTGAAGTTGGTTGACTCTGAGATTAAATTTGACAGCACTGCGTGCATAAAGTGCGGTTAGTGCTTCGCTATTTGTCCAACTGGAGCGATCAGCATGTACGATTGCGATTCATCTTCAGAGACTTATTCTTCTGATCCACTTTTGAAAGCTATTTAGGAGCGCAGATCCGTCAGGTCTTTCAAGCAGGAAGTAATTTCAGAATCAAAGATAACTGAGCTGATGCAGGTCATTAAGTATGCTCCTTCTGGTACTAATCAGCGTAATGCCGAGTATGTGGTTTTGGGCAGGCCGATTATGGAGAAGCTCTCTCCAATCATGGCTTAGGTTCTCATTCACACCTATCCTCACATGAAGGCGATGCTGGAGCACTCCAAGGACGCACTTTTCAGAGGTGCTCCGCATGTGGTCATTGCGATTCAGAAGGGTCCAATTTAAGACGACGGCATCATCGCCTTGTCCGAGTTCGAGCTCCTGGCTCAGCAGAACAACATCGGTACGTTCTGGTGCGGGTTCCTGAAGTACACAGCCGCTGTCCCGGCCATAAGAGAGATTTTGCAACTCAAAGAAGGCGAAAACATCGCAGCCGCCCTCGGATTCGGGTTCGCTGACGTTCAATTCGCGAGACCAGCCGCGAGGTAACCAGTCAAGGTCAGGTTCATGTGAGAGTTTTAATAATTCGTTTTTAAATGGTCGTTTAATTAATGAACTGTTGAATAATTTGGGAACTTTTGGAACTGAGTGGGGAATAAATCAGGAAAAAGATTATATTTAAGTCTTCAACCTCTTTAAATATAGATTATTATAACACGGAATAACAAAATCAATAACCAGGTAAATATAAAACGAAAACGAATGAAATTGGTCCAACGATTCAGTGATGGGTCCCGTTTGAAAGTCTAATATTCAAAAGTCTGTTTGCGTTGTATCGAGTAAATGAAATAATATATTTATAAACTGAAAGGAATGCTGTTGATAAAGGGATATAATGATGTAAAACATTTCTACTTGATTATGTATAATAATTATGTATATATTATTTGTTATTAAATCAATTGTATGATATAGATCATAGTTTGGAGATGGTCTTCAGTTTCTTGGTTTTCAATATGGTTTATACACGGTAATAGATTTAATGTGCTGGTAGATTTAGATTTGAAATGTTTAGATTTATATTTTTTTAGAACTTCTAATACTATAATATATTGGTACATTACTTTTCTAATAAGTAACTTTTCTAATAAGTGACTAATATTTTGTTTTGTAATAATATTTTATATTGAAATTTCATAAATTTCTGTACATACATATCCATAATAAAACATAATTTCCACTTCATATATGCTATTTTTACTAATTTAGAAATAAAACAGCTTACATAACAACATGATATCACTTGAAAATCATATTTTCGCTAGTTTAAATGAAAATAACATATTTGACATGATCGAATAATAAATTGATGATGCAACTACTGTATTTTATGATCCAAAACTGTTTTTGTACCCATCAAGTTATGATAATATATAATTATTCAACAAATATCAAATAAATTATTAGTTAAGTCTATCACAAACAATAGCAAAATTGAATATGGTTATTAATCCAAATTATTCATATCCTTTAGATTAATAAAAAGAAGCGGCCTACTTAAAAACTATAATTACAAATGATTAAAGAAGTTTGCAAGGATTTTTTAATCGTTAATACCAATTCATCAATTAGAGTCTTAGCAACTACAGTTAGTTTTTTGATAAAGTAAAAAATATGAACATTGAATCTCTGAATGACTAATAATACTTGTCAAGTTCTAATTAAAATATTTTTTAGTTTATAATAAATGGAATTAAATCAAGCAACTATAATCTTCATTTCACTAGCCCAATTCCATTACAAAAGATTAGTAAAGATGTTGTTATTATACTCAACAAATTTTAAGACGAATAATCTATACTCAAAACAATTCATGAATCTTGTTCAATTTTCGACAGAATTTGGATTTATAATATTGATGGAGAAGCATCATTTATCAATATTATTTAAGTAGTTTATTAAAGAGAATATCTTTCCCTTTAAGCTACATTGAATAATTTTTAATAGCTTTCAAAACATTTGTAGTTATATAATTACTCAGTAAATTACGTAGATTTTAAGATTATTATGAAGATTATTAAATATATCAACATATAATCCAAAGAATAGCAATATAATATTTAATATGACTATAAAAATTAGAAAGAACAGGATATGATGAAACAAGAAGCTGTAATTTATATCTTTGGTTAGTAGAACTTTATAAATACGAATTTCAATCTGGAAAAATATAACACTCACGTGTTCTTCATTTATATTTAATAATCAGATTTTAGATAAAATACAGTAGTTAGTATGAATAATGTAATATTAATCGAATATGTCAATTAAAACAATTTCATCAATGTTTCGCTATTTACAATAGTCTAAATATTGAATAGCCTTTATGTTAGTACAAGAGATGAGATTGGTTCTGTAAATAACAGTATATTAATATCAAGACCTATATATCAAGATAATTAATACATAGGGATGCTTCTCATCAACGAATAGCTGTTTGGCTCATTTGCAGATATGACTTTGAATAACTTAGATGGGCTTACTGCAACAACTTTAAAGGTAAGAATGATGGATAAGCAAATACAAATACTTAATCCATATTACTAATTTTCTTAAACTGTATCTTACTAGCAAGAAGTACCTTAACCAATGATTCAGACTATTCCAGGCATTTTAAACAATTATCCGCAAAACTAATTTAGTGATATCGTTTCTGCCAAGATTATTACAATACCTAAAACAATAAATGCTTCTGCCGGTTCTTTTATAGAATCTATTAATGAGTATTATAACATGCAAGTTGTTCGAAACGAGTTAACAATTCACATTGGGTTATCGTCAACTGTAATAACAACTCAATCTAGATACGATTATTCTAACGTTAATTACTGTGTACCGCCTAAGTAAATATAATTTACAGTATAACCTTTAAATTTATAATAACTTAGATAAAACACTCAATACCCATTTTACACAACTAATACTGATTGTTTAGTATCTGATGGACATAATTGTATGTATAAAACTGACGTAGATCTTTATAGGTAAGCTAAAGAGTAAATATTAAAATAAAAAAGTTCTAATATTTAGTATTTGTGTGGATAAAATTATACTAGTACGAAATTCACTTTGCATACAGATTCTGACGATTTTTTATAATATTTACAAACAGTACCAGAGTTTGGTGACATAACAACGCTTGTATAAGATCATAACGATTTAAAAACCGCTACTTTGTATTTGAATTATATCAATTAATATAAAGTAATATTAAAATATAACAAAGTTATGACTACATATTAATATTAAAAAAGTATGCTTGATTAAAATGGATGTGTTATGGTTGTTTAAAATAACACATTTATTCCATCATCAAATTTTGCTAGCTTAAGAGGATTAAATACAAGCTCTTTGAGTTTATTATACTTATTATACTAATAGACAAGAGAAATAAGTCATTTTGCACGATATGTTCCAAAACTAGAATATCTACTCGATAATCCGTTAGTGTAAGCAGTATACTTAGGACATAGCTGGGTTTCGAATTAAGATCGAAATTACGCAGATCTTCTAGAACAAAAAACGTTTGTGGAAAATGAAACTGGAACCAACGAAGATTTAAAAGTGGTAAATAGTGTTTGTATAAAAATTGGTAGACTATTCAATAATTAATATTTTGTGTTTTCAACTAACCCCCAAAACAATGATATAGTGAAAAATGAGCATTTAAAAAGTAATATAGATGGAACTAATCTAAAGTTCAGATTAAGTGTCGTGAATGGTCAGACATTTCTCACGAAACCACTAATTTCAAAAAATAAATCACTTCTAGGAATTCCTCGTGTAGGAGGCTATTTAACCCTTCAACTAAACATTAAAAATGTTTTCTAAAATATTACAGGAAAAAATGACGATTTTCTAGTTATGGATGCAACTGGTTCAAGTCTATATCACAAATATAATGAAAATACAGATTAGTACGCGTTTGGAGTTAAATAGATTCTTATAAAATATGGTTATTTAGTTGAAACTCTAAGTAATTCTACCGTTCAAACAGTCCATAGGAGCTGCACTAGGAACCATTTATTTTGGGAGACTGCTTATCAGAGAAGTGCGAACAATGAGTTCAGTGTTGTTGTAAGCCACAATATATCGAAAAAGTTCGACTTTTTAAAAGAAGCAGATTTCAATATATCTGCAGTTTACGAGAGATCTATTATTTTCAAAGCCGAATCTCAGTTCTTTTTAGGTGGATACATAACAATCAAAGAATTTAGTGTTCTCAACGAATTCATTGTATTACTAAATGATATATAACTATCAGAAACATCACAACCTTCTTGGGAAAAGCAATAATATTATAATTTAACTCATTATCTTAAAAATATTCCACATAATTTAACTGCTTTGGATTGGATTTATCCAAATCTAACCAGAAGAGGTTAGATTCCACAAAAAATAGTAAGATTTGAATTTAAGCATGAACATAAGTTTCCTGTAAGAAACTTATTGTTTGTTTTAATAATTGTATAATAGTGTTTATTTATTATGATATTGTGTTTGAAATCTGAACGAACTAATAATAAATTATAACATCAGTCAATTATAGAATTTAATGAGCATAGTATAGAAAATAGTATAAATATAACACTTTAATATAATTCAAGTTTTGATTTGTAAACTTAAATACAAGACGATCTTTTGAATCATACTTTTGAATCACTTATTAAATATGTTGATAGAGTTAAATAACAGCTACTTCTGTAGAAAGTTAATTTAATATTCGAAGATAAAAATATAAGTGTTGCAGACTGCTTGAAAATTATATAATTATTTGAAGATTAACACTAAGCGAACATATTCAAATATATTTAAATTCAATCTGTATAGTATTATTATCGTTCATTCACTATTTTAGTTCCATAAAAAATCTATGCCGATTATTTAGTAAACTTAAAAAACAGAACATCCTGGATACCAAACGAAATTGCAGGATTTAATTCAGATTTAAAGTTGATAAAAGGAACATATTTATTGTACGTGCCTTCCAAAAGATATGTGTCAATAAATAATAAAAACGTCTCTAAATTAGTAACCAGACTACAAACGGCTATTTAATCAACAATATAATCGCGAGTGCCTAGTAAACCTATAAGTCGACAAGAGTATATTGAAGAAATTCAAAATCTCCCATTTTGGTTTTACAATAGTACAATATCTAGAAATAATCCAAATCCGTGCAAAGTTATGTAATTTTTACCTATGTTTCCTGACAAAAATTATTTATAATCTCAGAGTTTAGAGTAAATTTTATGGTATTCTATTTTTGATTGATGATTATCATCAGAATTTATAGATGATAATTTTTATTAAGGAACAACCGCTGATTATTGGAACATGAGTAAGTTTTAAATAACTAATTTATTAAAGTCATATAATATAAGATAATTTCGTATCATCCAGCGACGGTATCGTCGTTTTTAGAACACTTATGATATTTTTTATCTGAACATCCCCAATTATCTCCAGTTTTTAAATTGCACTTTGAACAACATAGCTTTAAGTTATAGCACCAGGCATTTCCTTTGTTACCCCATATACCAAAAGCAAAATCTTCTGTGCACTTACAAACGTTGTCTTTGAGGCTCGAGCCTGGAGTCGTGCATTTGCAGGTGTCCGACTAAATGACGGCTCCGACGGGGCAGACGCAGACGCCGTTGCTCATCCAGCTCGCGGTTGGAGTGCACACGCAGTTGTTATTTTGCATCGTGGAGTAGCTCGGATCGCACTTGCAAGCTCCTGACTGAACGGTTGAGTAAGACGGACACACGCACACGTTGCTGTTGTTCGATGCGGAGGTGGCGCAGGCGCAGTTGCCGTTGACCGGGAACGCGTTCGCCGTTTAGCACTTGCAAATAGCACTTTAAAGGAGAGAGCCGCCGGGGCAGTTGCACGAGTTCGAGGAGTTGGTCGCGTTCGTCCCGCACCTGCACGCTCCGTTTTCTGGAAAGGCGTTGGCGGTCTGGCACTTACAGATTCCGTTCTATAACAAGGAGCCGGAGGGGCAGACGCAGACGTTGTTGGAGAGAGTCGCGTTCGTCCCGCAGACGCAGGCCCCGTTGACCGGGAAGGCGTTCGTGACCGCGCACACGCACACGCCGTTCACCAGAGACGAGCCGGTCGGACAGACACACACGTTGGAGGTGTTGGTCGCGTTGACGCCGCAGACGCACACCAGGCTCTTGATGATCGCGTTCGGGGTGAAGCAGGAGCAGTTGTCCGCAAGAGGGCGGGCGCCGACGGCACAGTAGCAGAGGCCGCTTTGGAGGGCGGCTCCGGTTATGCACGGGCACTGGACCCCAGAGCCGTAGGAGCTCGGCTCGCTCGGAACCCCGGCGTAGCCCACGAACGTCAGGTTGCTGTTCTTCACCTGGGAGGAGCCGGAGATGACTTGGATGAAGCCGCAGTTAGCTGAAGACCCGGAGGAAACCAGAGCGTAGGTGACGTTCGCGGTGGTGACCAGCGCCCGCGACTCGAAGGCCAGGCCGAAGGTGCTCTAACCGGCCAGCGTGCCGGAAACGGAGATGTTGGTGAACGTGCTGGCGCCGAGGACGGACGCGAGCCCGCAGCTCTCCTTCGCGCTGACGGCGAACTTGAAGCTGGAGTTCTGGACCGTGAGCTGGGCCGTCTGGCGGGCGATGCCGTAGAACCCGTCCGCGTTCTGGAAGGAGTACTCGAAGGCGCTTCTGTTCACGACCAGCGGCTCCGTGAAGTTGTTGGCGATTCCGTAGAACTGCTTCAGACTGGTGGACGTGGCCTTGACGCGGCAGTCCAGGATCCGGATCGGGTACTCTGGGATGGTGGCCACGAAGAGGGACACGTCCGACCCGCCGTTGGAAAGTCTTAAGTTTACCTCCGAGTTCACGACCGTGAGATCCTGGAAGCTGAAGAAGAAGAAGCTGAAGGGCTGGGAATTCAGGTTTACCTCGAAGTCCAGGGTGAACTCGACCTGGGTCACGTTCACTTGTCTGAAGAGGACGTTCTCGGACCTCGTGCAGAGGTCCCTCTCGCCTGGGTTTTCAAAGACAAAGGGCTCAGTTTGGATAATTATCATGTGCTGTTGAAACGGTTAATAGAAAACATAGTTGTAACAGAAGTCGAACTCTGCAATTGAAAATACTTAAACGCCGATTGATAGATAATATAGTAACATATTGGGAGGTGGAAACTGGTGTATGGAAACGATTAATTATATAGATATACATGCAGTTTTACAAATTTCAATTATCTGTATCTATTGTAAACGGGAATAAATAAATGATAGGTGTTTTTGGATTGTTTCTTTTTGAATTGATGCTATAATACATCAATTATCAATTATTAGATTGTATCTATTTCTATTTATAATGGTACATTTCAAAATTTATGTGTTGTTATTTATACAAGAACATTATTTAACCTACTTGTACTAATATGATATAATTCATAATTACACTACAATATGAAAACAATGGATGCGTTATTAATATATTTTAAAGTAGAATATACAACAGTAGATTAAAATTTAATGTAATGATTACATTGTAATCTTAGCAGAGGTAGAATCAGATTTAAATACTGAAATTGTAAATGGTATATATAGATGCTGTGTTCAAGGATGCATAAATTTTAAATAATTCAATCCATTTTATAGGTGTCTCATTCTTCCTTCAGTCCGTCAATCCACGATTATATGTTGTATCCTTTCCCGTTTCCTTGGTATCTTTGGCATTATTCAAATTTGCAGTAAATAACGTTTAGTTATCCGTCAACAGCGTATTTTCCGATTTTGTGTTGTTACAACTCATTATATTCAAAGTCAGTGTTAACTATAATCTGAATCCACTTGCTTTCTCTTCCGAGTCTGTATGAAATAATTAAAAAATTCAGGTTTGCGAATGAGAAATGGCTTATTGGAACCCAATTAACTCAACCATAGAGATAAATGTCACAATTATAGTTTTTTCTTTAAAAAGTAAAAAAATATGATATGAAGTAAAAGTGGTTAATCATTTATCCATTACATTACTCTATAATGTGGCTTCAAGTTTGCCAGGTATTCTGGCTGACAGAGCTGAGAATTCATGGCAGGAGGAATCGGCAACGATTAAATTTATAAAACATGGCTAATTGCCACTATAGAGTCTATAACATAAAAATATATAATTAAATGTCGTGAAAATTGTGTTACTTTAATTTTATGAAAAATGTTTTCACAAATTAACATACTATTCTCAATGAATCTGAAATAATATATTAATTAATAATAAATACAACCTATGATTGATTTGATACCGTATCTAATTAATACATATTAATCATCACTATACAATTAATAGGAAGGTTAAAAATATAGTATAGAAATCAAAACACAAACAGAAAACATGTGTTAAAATTCAAACTATTTCTTTAATATAAAATAGTGTTAATAGATCATCATAGTATAATACAGGTGATTTGAAATATTTTGAAAGATATACATATTCAATAGTTCATATTTTCAACTAATATTTGATATATAATATCAGTACAGGTTTCCACTTCACAATGAAAACACCCAATGTCTTCATCTCAGTTCCATGTTCACTTTTCGCAATTGAACTAGTTTTAATTATACTTAGGTTTACGGACAGAACTTCGTCAGATTCGCTTATGATGCCAAACTAATGGCTTATTCTTCCAAATATTATAATTTGTGCAATCGATTTTATATCAGTGGGTCTTTTGAACTGGCTTATTTGCTCAAGACTATAATCTTACAAATCCAGGGTTGTAGTTTTTTCAATTTTTACCACCTATATGCTATTCTCAATAATAATATTCTTTGGTGACTATCTCAATCTTAGAGAGACTTTACAGTAGTTTACAAAGTATTACTTTGCTACGTACGTAACGCACCTGAAATCCATGTTTAACACTGAGATGAAGATAACTGGCCTCTCAGAAAAGGATGGAAACGCTCAAATGTTCGGAAACCTTATAAATAGGTCTCCAATACCGTGGGCAGTTATTTTTGCAACAATAATAGTCGTTTTACTCATTCACGTTTACACAATAGTGAATAATTGTAGTTAAAAGTGCGAGAAGAAGAAAACGTACAAAGAAATTAATTCCGACCACTCCGAATCACCAAATACTTTGCAAACTGCAAACAACAGCTTCGATAATGTTCCACTAATTATTGAAGTGAATCAAGTAAGCAAAAAACACAGTAATATTTCAGTTATTGTTACTGTAATCTTAATTTTTACCCTAGAATTCATTCTATTCATAAGCTGCATGGCAAGTAGCGATAAACATCTTCAAGTTGTAGCACCTAGCCATTGGAATTTCTTCAGAACTGGAGGGAAAAATAAACTTAACAAATTGAAGTATTAAGAAGCAGTGAAGTAATTCAGACAAAGCAATGAACTAATGGCTGGGTACGACTGGATAGATCAGAGAAGCAACCCTGAGTTCCCGATGGTGTATGCCCCCAAGAAATATGTTTGCGCATATAACCCAGAGTTGTAGTATTGCAGCTCGCTCCCTAAAGATGAACCAAAAATCTTAGAAGAAGCGCCAAATGTCGTCTTCATTGTTGTTGAGTCGTTTAGCCCAAGTCCTATGATGTTCTAAAACAATATTGTTGTGTCCAAAGATAAAATAGTTGACGGACCGCTGTATAAAGATACGTACCTTCCAAATCTAAAGAAAATTTCTGAAAACGCGCTCACGTTTTCTTCCCTTTCATCCAGCGGACTTCCAACTCTGTACGGCTGGCTTTCTCTTATGACAGGTGAAATTCCGTACTCCAACCAAATCAACATAGTCCAAAGTATGCTCAACGATGTGGATGATTTCCCAAGTTACTTCTAGCAAAACGGCTATGATACGATGTACGTGGCTCCGTGTAAGTTTGACTTCGACGGTCAACATATCTGGTTGTTTAGAGGCAAGGAAGTCCGAAACAAAAAACATCCCCAACTAAAAGAAATGCCTTTGTGGTTCGACAACGTTTACCAGTACATTCCAACTCAAGAATAAGCAAAAGACTTGAACGTAACACAGAATTACCTACAATCGTGGGTTCCAGATAGAATCACCGCTGCTCAATTTATGAAGCACTTCGACGAGAACAAAAAGCAGGGCAAACCGTTGATGGGCGTCTGGGTTACAATCGACACGCACTAAGCTTTCTAGGGCTTTGATAACGACGAGTTCTACGAGCCATTCAAATTTGGACAAGGAAGATACGGATCTCAACAGCTTCAAGATCAAATTAACCGATACGCTACGGTGGCGAAGTACATGGACAACTACGTAGGTCAAGTAGTGAATCACCTTAAAGAAAAGCACAACAACACGATCGTGGTGCTGGTTGGAGACCACGGCGCCAGAGAAGTCCCTCTTTTCCACAAGAACCTGGTTGATAGAGCTGATCCGACTTCGGCCAAGTACGACAACTCCTGCAACGACGAGCCGTTCTCAAACGACGAGCTATTCGCAACTTCAGGCGCGATAACCTATTTGGGAGACAACCGGTATCTCAAGTCGCTTTTCGAGCCAGTTATAGGAAAAGTGGTGAAAGTCCCCACCGATCACCACGACATGATACGAACGCTTTACGATATTGTCGGAGCGCACACCGGAATGAACCTCCCGAGCTCAAGAAACGGGCGAAATCTAATTGAGCTAGCCACCAACCTAACGCAAAGCAAACCACTTAGAAGACACCTCAGCCTAAGAACGACGATGGTTCACTCCGAAATGGCCACGGAAGACACGGTGTTCAGGTTCCACTCGATCGGCGCCTATGGCCAGAAGTTCCCGGGCATCTACCCTACTTGCGTTAGCCCGGGAGAAGTAAGAGAACCCATCACCAAGTCGCAGTTCAGAAACTTTGATTTGTACCACAGACTTTACGACCACGTCTAGATCTCCAACAAGCAGTTCAGCTACAAGTTCAGAAACCAAGCGTGCCAGTATCCAGCTGTCTGCAATTTCCCAGAATCATTTAAAGCATTTAGCCGTAACGATGTAGCAATAATTACGTTTTCAGTTTTAGGATTTGGACTTCTAATTGGCCTGATCATAGTTCTAATAATATATGTTGTTGAAAAGTGTTAGAAGAAGAACACATTTATTAATTGATAATAGAGTGAAAAATATCACAAAAAGAATTATTTAAATATACATTAAAATAACTAATAATAATGTTTAAAATATTAACATTAGGAATGACTATTGAAACATAAATACTACATTTAAAAGAATCTTAAAGTTAAGAGTATAACTAAAATAACAGAGGAAAACATAAATCATGTTGTATAATAATTAATATTATAATATATTTGCTATTTTTGAAAAATAGTATTGAGTGAATCTATCTCAATCTATTTTGTTAGTATTACAATTAATTATATATTTATTTTATTAGTACAAATTCTATTGATATTATTTATTAAATGTATTTTCAAATAAATGAATCTTAGTTTCATAATACTGTAAAATGTACTTGTACAGGAATGATAATTTGATTGGAAAAATTAATAATCATGCATTCCTATACACCAATTTCCACCTCCAATATGCTTCTGTACTTTCAGTCATAAGCCCTTCAAATATTTGCTATATCAGAGTTCGAATTCTGTTATAACTATGTTTTCTACGAGCCCTTTCAACAACACATGAACATCGTTTTAGCTGAACCTCTGACATTCGATGGTTCTTAAGTTAGAGACCTCTGCACGAGGTCCGAGAACGTCCTCTTCAGACAAGTGAACGTGACCCAGGTCGAGTTCACCCTGGACTTCGAGGTAAACCTGAATTCTCAGCCCTTCAGCCTCTTCTTCTTCAGTTTCCAGGATCTCACGGTCGTGAACTCGGAGGTAAATATAAGACTTACCAACGGCGGGTCGGACGTGTCCCTCTTCGTTGCCACCATCCCAGAGTACCCGGTCCGGATCCTGGACTGCCGCGTCAAGGCCACGTCCACCACCGTAAAGCAGTTCTACGGCGTCGCCAACAACTTCACGGAGCCGCTGGTCGTGAACAGAAGCGCCTTCGAGTACTCCTTCCAGAACGCGGACGGGTTCTACGGCATCGCCCGCCAGACGGCCCAGCTCACGGTCCAGAACTCCAGCTTCAAGTTCGCCGTCAGCGCGAAGGAGAGCTGCGGGCTCGCGTCTGTCCTCGGCGCCAGCACGTTCACCAACATCTCCGTTTCCGGCACGCTGGCAGGTTTGAGCACCTTCGGCCTGGCCTTCGAGTCGCGGGCGCTGGTCACCACCGCGAACATCACCTACGCTCTGGTTTCCTCCGGGTCTTCAGCTAACTGCGGCTTCATCCAAGTCATCTCCGGCTCCTCCCAGGTGAAGAACAGCAACCTGACGTTCGTGGGCTACGCCGGGGTTCCGAGCGAGCCGAGCTCCTACGGCTCCGGGGTCCAGTGCCCGTGCATTACCGGAGCCGCCCTCCAAAGCGGCCTCTGCTACTGTGCCGCCGGCGCCCGCCCTCTTGCGGACAACTGCTCCTGCTTCACCCCGAACGCGATCATCAAGAGCTTGGTGTGCGTCTGCGGCGTCAACGCGACCAACACCTCCAACGTGTGTGTATGTCCGATCGGCTCTTCTCTGGTGAACGGCGTGTGCGTGTGCGCGGTCACGAACGCCTTCCCGGTCAACGGGGCCTGCGTCTGCGGGACGAACGCGACTCTCTCCAACAACGTCTGCGCCTGCCCCTCCGGCTCCTTGTTGTAGAACGGAATCTGTAAGTGCCAGACCGCCAACGCCTTTCCAGAAAACGGAGCGTGCAGGTGCGGGACGAACGCGACCAACTCCTCGAACTCGTGCAACTGCCCCGGCGGCTCTCTCCTTTAAAATGCTATTTGCAAGTGCTAAACGGCGAACGCGTTCCCGGTCAACGGAAACTGCGCCTGCGCCACCTCCGCGTCGAACAACAGCAACGTGTGCGTGTGTCCGTCTTACTCGACCGTTCAGTCAGGAGCCTGTAAGTGCGATCCGAGCTACTCAACGATGCAAAATAACAACTGCGTGTGCACTCCTAAAGCGAGCTGGATGAGCAACGGCGTCTGCGTCTGCCCTGTCGGAGCCGTCATTTAGTCGGACACCTGCAAATGCACGACTCCGGGCTCGAGCCTCAAAGACAACGTTTGCAAATGCACTTCGGACTATGCCTGGGGCGCGTGGGCCAACGATGGAAACGCGTGGTGTTACAACTTGAAACTTTGCTGTTCAAAATGTCTTTGGAAAACAGGAGATAATTGGGGTTGTTCTGATGATAAATATCATAAGTGCTCTAAAAACAACGATATCGTTGCTGCGTGACTTAATTAATAATTTTATAATTTTATTATTACACAGAGATTTGTTTGTATGTATTTCTAAATGTGAAGTGAAATATAAAAATCATAAAAATTAGAAATATGTGCTAAATAAAATTATGTAAAACTATCATAAACAAAATATTATTATTTCGCCTTCAATGAGCTGCACAAATATTTTTTTAACGCATTGAAACGCTAGATAGGGTATAATGATTTTAATCATTTGTGTTTTAATAATAAGTAATAAATAAATAATCTAACTTTCATTTAACTTATTTTTTGAGTCTGTCTCCGATTCCTTCGAATACAATCCCTTTTTCAATTTTATCCTCTTTATTGTCATTAACCACGGTAATCACGGTTTAGTTCAGCGGTCTTTTGTACTGTAATAGTTATCGCATTTACCCAGCGCTTATTTTCCTCTCCGCGAACGCATTCTGCAGTATTTTCTCAGCCAGGTTCTTCTGCGTGACATATTAAATTATTGTCATATTATTAAATTATCATTTATTATTACATATATTTATTATACTATAAGTTGAATCAAAAAATTATTCCATAGGCTATTTAAAACATCAACTTTTGGGTTATTACTTTTGGGTTAGCCTTCCAACCAAGTTATCTAACTCTAGAGTAAGCGAATTTATTTTGGTTTTTAATCGTGTTTGGTTACCTGAATGTTACTTTGGAGACCAAATCTATTGTGAAAATATTGTTTTCTCCCTGAAATTTACTGATATCATCAGGAAATGTGTAAATGCCTGAAAAACGTATTATATTGTCTTATTATGTGTGTCTAATCCAATTAGTATATTTATCATTTAAATAAGTTATGTATTTTACTTAATTAATTCTTATTTATTTATTATATTTTATCTTTTCATTCACTTTTTCAGATTCTCAAAACGGCGTCGTTTTCGTTTAGTACCGTTTCCGCTTTTTCTGCGTAAAATTCCTTCATCTTTTCGCTCTCGTCCAAAACGTCCCTTTTTGTTAAATCTGGTTCCACTCCTCTGGGTTCGCGCAGGGCTGCCCTCTGAGCACGTGTATGCTCGCTCGCGTTTATATACAAAGCCCTGTCAATGTTAATTGAGAACTAGGTTATTATAGTTTTAAGTTGGTCAACGGTGCGCGGGAAGCCATCAAGGAGAATTACTTCTGGGGAGTGGTCGCAAATGAGTTAAAACAACTACTGCAGCAAAAAGACGGAAAAGAAATCATTTGTGTCAGAAACCACTCCACTAGACATAGTAGACTAAATCAAAGAAGCAGCCTCAGAAGACGGATTATTGGAAATATACTCTCTGAGAACAGCACCAGCATTGAAATGCAAGATTTTGTCGCTACTAGACGCAGCTTTCTTGCACAAATGAGACTTACCAGCAAACGGCTTGCCAAAAACGTGCACTAATTTTGGCATTTTAACTATCTCCTGAATATATCCAGTTTTGTTGACCTCAGAAGCAAATTGCAGCTCAAAACAGAACTAATTCGCCAAAATAAGTAAATTCTTCTTCTACTCATCGAAATCACCGGATGTTGGCTTCTTGCATAAAATAGCTGTAGCCGGACCTATTGAAGACATGCCATAAATCACAGCATCAGAAAATTCACTTTTAATCTTGCTTAAAAACTAATACAACTAACGACCAGAAGCTTGCTTGCAAATCTCGACTTTCTTTCCACCACTCATTTATAAATCATAAACAGAATCTCCAATTATCTTTAAATCACAATTGACACCCTTTTACAATTCGGGAATTAAAACTTAATTGAATATTTTATTTTTCTTTGCAAATTCATCTTCTTGTTTATCCGTTTCTCCCCCTTCTGCTAAAAGTTTGGCTTCTTCGTCGTCGAAAATTTCAACAAATTATTAGTCGCTTGGCTTAAATATGTAAACAAAACAATCATCAAATACTTAATTATTGCTAATTGCTGTAAGATTTTAATCATCTATAACATAAATACCACCATAAAGTGAGCCTGTTGCAGTCATCGTTGTTTAATAACCAAAACTTATACAGTCTTTATTTTCACGAGACTCCTCTACATAATTACAAGCAAGCATAAAGCGAATTTGTTCTTTTGAAAATGGATTTCCAAAACAAGCATTTAAACCAAATAATACACCTAGAGCAATACCACTTGTTGAGCCCAGTCCACAATGAGCTGGAAATGTATCATTATGTACTATTTTTACAGTAAATTCTTCCTAAAATCCGATTCTATTCAAATATTCTTTAAACACGCAAACATGATGTTAAGCAAGGAGATTTCTTGCACCCTAAATAATATCCTAACCACTTGTTTTGGTTACACAACACAAAGTTTCGTTGTAATGGTTAAGTGCCATACCTATTCCGCCACCACCGACCATTCCAGGTCCCATGCCTTATAATTATCCGAAAGTACTGTAATATTTTGTCCAGGTTTAAAATAACTCATTAATATTGGTGTGTAGAAATGAACTAAGATATCTACCATTTATCATAAAATTAAAGCAAAATATAAATAAATAAATCATATTTCTATAAAATTTTATAGATTACTGAAGTGGTCAGAATGAGACAGAATTGTATTTAACTTACTGTAAAAGAAAAATAATGAATAAAATGAATAAATCTAGTTAAAAATGCAGTAAATGAATTGAATAATAGTATAAGCTGTTTTTTGAATTATATATATTTTTGAAGGCGTTTCCAATAAAGGTGAAGAAAAACGTTTTTCTGAGGGCGCCAAACGATGGATTATATATTTGATGGCATGTATATAGCCTCAAAGGTTTAGTACACTAGATTGAGCCAATATAAATGAAAAATAAGTTATTTGCTTACTTCTCTAATCATCTTGATTATAAAGGAAAGGAAATATAGATGTAATTTATGGTTTGATGGATTTATATTAATTTATACTACAGTACTGTAATTGTTTTATGATATCATAAAGTAGACACAACGAATCTCTAAAGTATTAGTTCTGTATACATTTCATTAGTTTTCTTTAGCCTCGTGATATTGTTATGTGTTATGATTATTAAATGAAAAACTGATTGATAAAATTTAATGCTTTTAATCTAATATAGATATTATCTAATATAGTATATCAATTATAAAAAAGATAAAAAATTAAATGTGAGGTTTGATTGAACCTATACAAAAATAAAAAAAAGAAAATAGTATATAGTAGATAATTAACGCATAAATATTATAAATCCTAGAATTTACCGCTTCACAAATTAATGTTATAATTATTCATGCCAATAATCACCAGTTACATAAACACGGAATGGGTTTTAGACGCAAGAGTATGGAATGGTAAAAACACAGGGAAAGTGACTTCGTAAATTCCATACGACTTCTCCTAGAAAGTTTCAGATTACACGATAGCGGATGCGTCGATAGTGAATGTGAAGAGCATTCGTTTAGAAACACAATATCGCGGGAAGTGCACCTTCTCGTCCATAGACATGATGAAGGGAACAGTCCTGAAAAACGCCTTGTTTGTTTTTGATGTCGATTTACAGGTTCCTAAGAATTGCTTGAATGTAGAGGTCTCCTTCGTAAACTCTATTTCAGGGCAATTAGAGAACATTTCCTTAACAGGTAGCATTCGAATCACCACCGAAGATGGATTCACTCCAAATTTCAAGCTTTCTAAGCTCGGAGGGCGCATATTCAACAAAGACAAGCAGGATTTCTTATTGACCTCGTATTTCACCAATTTAACATATTTTATAAACAATATTCCTGTTACCAGTAATACATCGAACGTGAGCGTTTACGATATCAACTTCGACGGCGTTTTCGTCAGCGCCACGAATAAAACTGTAGACACCCCCGTTAAACAAACTAACTTCACCACGTGCGCTGGACCTCAAAACATAACCATCACCGAAGCCGCCTCTCAACAACCAGGCCTAGTTTAGGAGTGGTACGAGCAACGCCTGGACCTATTGGAGTGGAAATAAATGCACTCAAAGTACTTCTACATGGACTTTGACGCGAACGGAGACAGAACAGTTGACGTTAAGAGCTCCGTTCAAAGAGCTTACTATGGAGGAAACAATTCGGTTATCGTTTTCTATTAAAATGGAACCACAGCCGAGTGCCCAAAATACTATTAACCCTTTGACGGAACGTGCAAAATAAGTTGCAGCGCGAAGATGTACGGTTCATTTTGCCTTAAAGACTGCTCAGGATTATACGCGGCTAATGACGGGAACAATAACTGCTACACAAGGTGCCCAGCTGATCTCGGATTCGTGCTAACTGGAAACTTGTGCACAAAATGCTCAAATTTGGCCGTTGACTTTGGTCAGTGCACAGCTACTTGTCCGGCTAATTACATTTCAATAGGACTCGGATGCTACCCAGAACAACAATACCAAACAGATTTCACGATAGACACCTGCTCCACCATTTGCGAGCCAAATTAAGTGATGGACTAAACAACATGCGGAACTACCTGCAGCGATGGCTCGGTGAAAAAACTAGACCTCAGAGTATGCGTAGAATGCTCATCAGAATACAATGGAGGAAAATACTGGACAAGATCGACTCAAAGCTGCTCTCAAACGTGTCAGTACTACAACGGAACTTTTTGCGAAGAACTTGGAACAACTAATTGCCCATATTTCTTCGTTCTTGATGGGAAGAATATGTGCACCACAAAGTGCGACTAAACTTTCAAATACCTGGCAGAATCCGAGAAGAAATGCTACGACGTTTGCCCACCGTTGTTCTCGATGACAGATCCAGTTGGAATGACATGCGTAGCCAGCTGCCATAACAAGTTTTACAACGTCGTCAGTGGAGTAAAAATGTGCCTCCCTAGCTGCGACCTCTCCACAAGTTTCAAGGCCATCGAGTCTGATAAAAGTTCTTCAGATTTCAGATGCGAGAGCTCATGCGCTGTTTTCGATTCTAAACCGTATTCGGATAACCGAATCTGCGTTCAATCGTGTCCTTAAGATTCCAGAAAATTCGTGCTTTCAGATAATGTCACCTGTTCAGATACTTGTCAGTTCTACTCAATTGTAGGAAGTCTTCTCCAATGCGTGGATAGCTGTTCAGACAAATTCAATGGAATCGATATCATGCACGACACCAAGATTTCAAGATGCGAAGCTAACTGCTTTTTGTTCAGTTCTACTAAATTCACCTAAGACAATACGTGCGCAGATAAGTGTAGTGGAACGAAGCCATATTACATTTCCGGAAACCTCTGCGTTTCTCAGTGCTACGACCAGGTTTCCGAAAAGTTCTTGAACGAAGCCTCGAATCAGTGCGTCTCGACCTGTTCCTCCATGACCTACTTCAGAAACAACGCGAACCAGTTCCTCTTCTGCTCTCCTTCCGCATGCGACGCAGCCAACTTCACTGGAATCGAGACCTTCCACGCCTCGTACACCAGATGCGAGGCCTCGTGCGCCTTGTTCACCGACAGCAAGTACTCCAACGGCAACTCGTGCGTTAAAACCTGTCCAAGTGAAAAGAAGTACTTCGACGCCAAGCTGACTTGCTACGAATCCTGTCCTTCTGATATAAAGTATGCCGAACAAAGCAATCTTTGTGTTACACAATGCTCGTCTGGAAATTCAGAAACGGCTCCTGAAGGCCCACAAGTTTATATTTGCGTTGGCCAGTGCGATAAATACTTTGTTAATATTAACGGAGCAAATCAATGCGTTGATTAATGTGCTGACCAATAAACTAAGAAATTCGTTAACACAATCACGAAAGAATGCGTTGAAAGCTGCCCGAATCTGCTGTATAACGTGGTGAACGAATCGAACGTATTTTTATACTACTGCCAGCAAGACTGCGACTCCAAGGTTCATGGTGTTGACAAAACCATAGATTCTATCATGGAACGATGCGAAGCCTCTTGTTCGGTTTTCGGTACTAAGAAGTTCACCGAAGATAACCTATGCGTTGATAAGTGCAGCAGTTCAAAGCCGTACTTTACTCCAGAAAACACCTGTGTAGCAAGATGCATAGATTTTCCAGACACAAAATTCGTTGACTAAAAAACAAATATGTGTGTTAAAACATGCGAGTAATTTATCTACAGAATCGATTCCGTATCAGGCGTAGCTTTTTGTGAAGAAAACTGCGATTCAGGAAAACGCGGCGTGGATCTTAAATATGATAGCGATAATTTCAGGTGCGAAGCGAGCTGTTCACAATTCAGCTCGATTAAATACACCCAAGATGGATAATGTTTAGATAAGTGTGGTGGCTCGAAACCTTATTACATTTCCGGAAACCTCTGCGTTTCTCAGTGCTACGACCAGGTTTCCGAAAAGTTCTTGAACGAAGCCTCGAATCAGTGCGTCTCGACCTGTTCCTCCATGACCTACTTCAGAAACAACGCGAACCAGTTCCTCTTCTGCTCTCCTTCCGCATGCGACGCAGCCAACTTCACTGGAATCGAGACCTTCCACGCCTCGTACACCAGATGCGAGGCCTCGTGCGCCTTGTTCACCGACAGCAAGTACTCCAACGGCAACTCGTGCGTTAAAACCTGTCCAAGCGAAAAGAAGTACTTCGACGCCAAGCTGACTTGCTACGAATCCTGCCCAGCATCATCCCCGTACACCGAAAGTAACAACACGTGCGTAACCAAGTGCGCCTCTGGAAACTACTCGATAACCGAAGATTTCAAGATGCACAAGTGCGAGGGAATATGCCCCAAGTATTCCTTCATTGAAAAAGAATCAGATATGCGTATTTGCGTCTCAACATGCAAAAATCAACCAGTAAATACGTTTATTAATTTTGTAACTCAAGAGTGCGTTCCATCCTGCGAGTTTCCGTTTTACAACGTGATAGAAACTGATTATATTTAATGCCTTCCGAACTGCAATTCAAACTTCCACGGAATTGATTCGACATTTAACCCAACGATGGAAAGGTGCGAAAACTCGTGCCTTAGCTTCAGCTCAGAAAAATTCACGATTGACCATTCTTGCCTCGATAAGTGCGATGAACCGAAGCCGTATCATTCCGTGGATCGCGTCTGCGTTTCATAGTGCTATGATCAGGCGTCTTTGAAGTACATCGGCGAAGATAATAAAACATGCGTTTCTAGCTGCAGTTACTATAAACCAGTCGGTCTAGATACATAATGCCAGAGCAAGTGCAATTTGTTTGAACTCAACTCAACCTACAACGATATGATATTTTGCTTCCAAGATTGTTTCGACAAGCATTATTCACCAACTCAAAACGCATGCGTAGACACATGTCCTGGATCTTGGGTGTCTTATAAAAAGTTATGTGTTCCCAGTTGTCCTTCAGGTTATTCTATTAGTAATAAAATATGTGATACAAATAAAGCTAAAAAATCCAATTTGGTAGGAATTGCAGTTGGAGTAGCTATTCCACTGATAATTATCGTTATATTGCTTGTTGTTTACTTTATAAAACGAAACAAAAATGCTGAACCTAAAAAACCAACGAAAAAGAAAGCACCGATAAGTAAAGTCGGGAAAGATACCATGTATTATGCCAGACGATTAGAACAACCTAAAAAGAGGTAACCTGTATCCAAGAAAATGTAAAATGTTAAAAAGGAAAACGAAAAGGAAGATAAAGCAATGGAGTATACAAATGTAGACAAATAAAAAAATAAAGTTAAAAAAGTCGAAAAAACTAAGACGAAAAATTAAGTATTAAAAGGAATATAAAATAACCAGCTTAACGTCTCAGTGATCTGATAAAAGTTTCTATAATAAAATATATAATAAAATAAAGAACATATAGATATGGATGTTTTTGAATGACAGAGTGGATGTACCAAAAGAGTGAGCCGATATATATATAAATATAAAACATATACCCTCCATTTTCATCGTTTCGTTACTATTCTTTAGATGTTTATAATTATTAATAATTTCATGTTTAAATATCAGTAATCAAGAATTGTAAATAAAGATTGATTGTATTTTCAAATTTATTTATAATGTTATAAATAACATTAAACAACACTCAATAACACTATATTAATGTTATACAACAAAAGATACCGAATTTTTTAATTTTGTTGTACTCAAAGTTGTAAAATTAATGTACTAAAATACTGAAAATATTATTTGCATTATATAATCCACACCACAAATTTGATATGATTTATATATTACAATATACATTATTAGACACATTTTAGGACTGCGGTTGGATGATCCAGGGCAGACTCTGGCAGCCGACCACTCCCTGCATTCTCACCGACGCCGTCGACCTGAACGAGTGGAAGAACTTCGGAGTCAACAAGCTGGGAAACTCCCAGATTCTTGACTTGTCCGTGGTGAACGTGAAGGGACTCGCGGTCCAGAATTACAAGAATACCGCAACTTACAGCCTGGTCATGCTCTCCTAGGGCTCGTCTGTTTCAAACGCGGTTTTCGTGGTGAACGCGACGATCGACTGCGCCGAGATAAATCCTAAACACTAGTACCTCTCGGTCTCCCTGTTTGACTCCGTGTTCGGAGCAATCAGAAACGTTTCTGTGATCGGCGAGGTCCATCTCTTGAACTTCGATCCAGACAAGTTCACCCAGGTCCGCCTCTCGACCTTCTTCGGAAACGTAGGCCTCCAGGACGAAGAGCGCGTCTACAACGGCTCGATGTTGTCCGGGGTCTTCTCGAGCTTGAAGTTCATCGTGAACGAGAGTTACGAGGTGAAGAGAACAAACAACCGGGATGTGGTCTTCATAGCCAAGAACAGCAAAGATTAGAACATCACCACAGCGGCATTCCTGTCCAGGATCCAGCTCGTCACCTGCTTCGACCAGGCGATCAAGAACGGGGTCAACTTCACTCTGGCGGGCGACAAAGAGTCGTTTGACCTCACGACTCCTGACAAGTCCGGCATCGACCTTGAGGTCCCGTATGCCCAGATAAACACAACCGGCCTTGACATCCCGATTCCAAAAGTCCCTGTCAAGAGCCTCGAGAAGATGAAGGCCCAGTACAAAACGGTGAACCTGACCATGATAGACCCTCTTTCGAACTAGAGCTACGTCTTGAACACGACCATCGGCTTCGACTACAGCATCAGCTCGAACGCCATCGACGACTTCTACACGAGGTCTCTTATCAAGCAGAAGGATATCGAAAAGGAGATCATCGGGATGGAGATGGGCTATTTCAGCTTCGCTGGGGTCAAGCAAGACCTCATCAACCCGGCCCAGCCAGACCTCAAGCTCTTCAACTCGCCCACCAAGGCCGTCGCCGTCTGGAACGGAGGTGTGTCCATCTGCGAGGACGGCTTACTTTTTGACGTAGTTTCAAAATCGTGTGTCTCCTCCTGCAAAGACGGGAGCGCCAGGTACCAGTCCGCCTGCCTCGCGGTCTGTCCGAAGAACTTCTTTTTCGTCACGATCTTGAACGTGAACCACTGCTACCTGAAGTGCCCGACCCAGCTCGGATACGTCCCGCCGACCGACGCCTCCTCGAAGTGCAGGCTCTGCTCGATCAGCCAAAGCGTCACCGAAAGCGGGTGCGTCTCGCCTTCTGAAACGGCTGGAATGGTAAAGTTCGGAAGCGGCTTCTTCGCCCAGTGCCCCGACGGCTTGACTCCAGACTGCAAAGAACCAACTTCTTGCCCCGATGGACAATACTTCGTGAACGTTTCTGGCCATCCGCTGAGCCTCGCCAACAACAGAGAGCTGTTCAGCCACTGCAGCCCGAGTCCCCTTGCCGGCGCCGGAATGCTGAGGCTGATGACCTTCGACGGAACGGACAAGAAGTTGACGAACGTTTTCACCTGGAGCTGTCCGTTCGGCACGAGATTCGCGAACCAGACCTGTCTCACATCCGAAAAGTACACGCCAAAAGCTGCCGACTGCGATATCTAGGACATCAAGCAGATCCCGAACAAGGTGAACGGCGGCGGCATCGCCTGCGACGCGATCTGCATGAACTCGCTCGTGAACTCCAGCAGCGCCTGCTCGGATTCCTGCGTCGGACCCCTATATAAACAAACAGCCTTCGGCGCCTGCAACCCATGTCAGTCCGAGGCCTACGACAAGGGCACGTACTTCCAGGAGCAGACCAAGATGTGCGCCCTCTTCTGCGACTACTACACGGTCGCGAAACCGAAGGAAGCCGCTCCGAAGATCTGCAAGGTGAGCTGCTCCGCAAACGAGAAGATCGTGAACCGAATAGACTCAATCACCAAGAAGGCCAACAAATAGTGCGTCGGAAACTGCTCGGATGTGGACATGCTCGAGGTGAACGGGATATGCGTCTCCACCTGCCCGAACCTCCTTGACGTTACCGGGAAGATATGCGTGACCAAGTGCGGTTCGGACGAAACGATCGACACTATCAAGAAGCAGTGCACCAAGTGCGCAACTCAGACTCTTGACGACGGCTCGATCACTCCCAACTGCTTCAACTGCAAGTACTTCGATACGAGGTACGATCCGCCGATGTGCGTTGAATCGTGCAAGATTTACTATACCAAAGATGAGAAGTAATATTGCGTGGACAAATGCCCATCTGGAACTTATTTGAACACGAAGAACCTAACTAGCACCTGCGTTGCTTCTTGTGCGGCAGAAGAGAGGTATGTGGGTGCGAACAACACCTGCGTTGACAGCTGCAAGATCTACACCATAGTTGGCTCTGAACAGGTATGCTCCGATTTCTGCGCTGACAAGCAATTAATAGTCGATGACAAGGTAATTTGTTATCCTGATTGTGGAACGCAGATATCTTCTTCATCTGGCTGCGTGGACGAGTGCCCAACTGGTACATATTTATACTTAAAGCTGTGCTTGGCAAAGTGCCCTAAAGCCTTCATTGAGTTTTAGTCCAAGTGCATTTAAAACAATCAGAAGAACTCGAATTGGATTTACATCGTAATTTTCGTAACTCTCTTTATCGTGATCTCGGCCTCAATCCTGGTTTTCTACTTAATTAGGAGGAGGAACTTGAAGAACAACAGGCGCATAAAGAAGATTAACCACATTCACAAGGACACCGACTATTACGCGCGCAGGGTTCAAGTATCCGAGAAAGCCAAACAGAACACAAGCAAGCTGAACGGCTCGTAGCTTATCGACTCCCGCTACACAAACGACACCTGCTCAAAACTGGGCACCTCCTCCAATTCCGACTCCTCCGCTTCAAAATAGAAAAAGAAAAGACTTGTAAAAATAAAGGAATACGACGGATCAATTCCGGATGTTATCCCAAAAGGGCAAAACGCAGTTCACAAAGGGCTAAAAACGGGACAAAAACAAACTAAACTCAAATCGACGCAACTCAACCCGAAGAACGCTAAAGAAGCGTTCGTGTGGTGAAGTTTTCAAAAAGTGAATATAAGAATCTTTTCTAACATTATTTTAATCGTTTTATTGAATAATTTACACTTAACCCAAGATTCGACTTTGAGGGTTTTGATGAAAGTCGATTTTAGAAGGAGAATGAATTTAGGTTCTAATTCTAACTATATTTTTGTTTCTCTAATATTGTTGATGAGATATAATATTTTCCACATCACAAATGATGAATTAAATGCTGGTCGCCAAAAGCCAAGTAAAATTATACGCAAATGCTTATTGTTAAATATCGATTATTCTGTGGTGCATATAGCAGGCTGGAGGGTTATGATGACTACAGCTATGACTATTTATGACTATTTCTAAAAATAATAAACTGTTGAAATAAAGCAATTTTGACTCAGATTCCAGTGTTTAATAACAAATGAACGAATTGATATATTTGAATATAGTTAATGAAAATATGAAAATTTTTATGGTAGCTGGTGTGTTTGAGAGAAAGGTGTAGGTTTCTTATTAATCTCGGTTGGTAAGGAAAGTTAATTGGTAGTAATGATGTCACTTAATAATTTAGGAAAAAACTTTTGTACCGATATTGAAATGATGGAGAAAGCTAGATCACTCAAACTATAGCATATCATTTACACATCTTCTTCGAACTTCAACTTTTTCAAGGTAAAATATTATATTTCATCAACATTCAGATTTCACTAAAAATCAATATTGGTGTCGACAAAAACCGATGTTGCGAACATTACAAGCGAACTTGTAATATTCTTCGCATTTGGATATTTATGTCCATGTAAATATGATTACTCTTGCATAACAGGCTTCGAAAACATCATTTTCTATCATCTCAAGATGTGTGATAGGAGACAAGAAGCGCGACCAAATACTATGGAATATTGTCACACCAAAAAATACTTGTACGATGCCTCTTCAGCTTTAACGTAGAGAAGCCAAACATAATTGTCAATAATAGTAAAATTAATATTAAGTTACGTTTAATTAATTAATTCTATTCTGAAATCCAATTATTGTATAACACAATCATATGCGTGAGTAAGAGCTTTAGAAAGTTATAATATGTGTCTTCCAACAAATGTTAAAGTATTTGTTGCTATCAAGTGAGAACAATTATATTGCAATTATTATCTCTTGTTGCTTTATTACACATATCGCCTTTCATCTTTATGATTTTGTAATTACGATTATTAACACATCCGTCTGAGCTAGAGTTCATTTAAGAGCCTGAACAGTATTGGACATTATGTATTATTATCATGTAAAGTAATCTAGCTACTCATTCTTACTTCTGTTAGTATTATTTTTTGTTGAATTTTGGAAATGATTTGGTTAATTATTCTGTGATTGTCAAAGTTATTTTTAGTTGTAGTTATTACATTTGATGTATTAAAATGAGTTGTAGTTATTTTTCCGTTTGAGTATGTATTTGTAATTTTTAAATGAGTTGAATACTCTGTCATTTTTGAATCCTCTGTAAAATAGTTGAATACTCTGCTTTTTGGTTTGAGAGTTTGTTGTAATTTTAGTTTAGATTTTGTTTCGCTTCTTTTGGTAAATTTTTAATAGTTTTAATTGAGTTCCACGAGTATTCAGTACACTTATGATGAATAAGAATCTGTTGAAGTTGATTCAACTCATGATGAGTTTGATATCATACGTAGGACAAGATAAAAACCACGTTAACAATCCATAGCAAAAAGATCAATGGTAGGTTTCGTTAGCTATAATAAGTAAACGACCGATTATGCTCTATTTAATCAAAATGAGCAAAGCGACATTAACCTTTGGGAAGATATGTGATTAATTAATTTTATATTATTTCATAACTTTAGAAATTAATTCAAGAAAATTATTGTAATTGACTTTAAATCTCAAGTTGCTATAATATATAGTTCTATATATAACTAATACTAATACATACTTATATACTTCATTTATCTCTTCTAGATTAAATAATTATAATCACCGAAATTTACTAAATTATGAATATATTTAGTGAAGAAGAGTAAGTGAAGTAAAATCAAAAGAGATTTATATATCTATATATGTCAACAATATTATATTTTGTTATGACCCAAAACAACAAAATAACACAATCCCTGACTAGGATTAACTAAAAAAATGACTTTACCAACCATGAACCTTAACATACCGGATGGAAACAAAGAGGAAAACTAACAGATGCCGAGTGAGGTTTTACATCAAAAAATTATATGTCAAAAACATAATATATTGTTATGACCCAAAACAATTTTCATTCCCGATGAAAGCTAAATCAGTTATGATGATAGAAATGATACATAGAATATTGTTAAAAGTCTGTAATAATGCGATATGACTCATAAATCTTGTATACAGCAATAATCTCACACGCCGCTAACAGATTGGAATAGTTGTAAACTTGAAGAAATAGTGGAATTTTAACTTATGTTTATATTCATTACAGTTTAAAGTACTACGAGTACATAATCTAATAATAGTATTTAGTAATGCTTGTTTCATCTTTATGAAGGAATCCATAGACTATTATTACTTCTTGTTTTAAGTATATAATTTGATTCATATTTAAATATTGATTGAAAAACATGAAATATAATATTTTTAGTAAACTATTATTAATATTTATAGTAATTCTAAAATTAAAATAATTTTTATTAATACACTCCAAACACATAGTGTTACATACTATTGTATTACTACTCTAAATTTACCATTTATACGGATTAATTATATTACAACTTATTGTGAGTTGTAATGTCTTGATGGAGTATGCAAGTTTTAATACTTTACTCAGCTTTTTAAAATGTGGGGTATAAACATATGAAACAACCAAGACATTTAAACACAGTTAATCAATTTTAAAACCCACTCTTGAATCTATTATATTTTCGTTTTCTGATATTTGGAACTTTATCAGCATATTATATCTCTCATATCTTCAATATTTAATTTTGTCTTTCAGTCTCTTTTCTAAAGCCAATTAACTAACAAATTTAAACGAAGACCGAAACTTCTAACGTGATTGAGCCGTTGTATTAGATGTTCAATTAATAGAATAAAAACCAGAAGGTTTCCACAGAATTGCAGAAACTAGTTGGTAAAAACTTTGAATTAGTAAAGTTTACACTCTACTTTTCTGGCGTAACTAACTTTTCTAGTACAGATATATATATATAATTTAACGAAGTATCCCATGTTGGTTTGTTCGTAAAGCTTTGGAGTTTTAAGTTATAACAACATTTAGTGCCAATATTTGAAATTGTAAATTTTGGAGTGTGATGCATAATTTAAATAAATTGTTACTTTACTATTCGGGACCAAGGTAAAACAAATTCATTCAATTAATTGCGACCCGCCTACTAATCTCGGTTCCAACTCGATTACTGTTATTTCTAATCTTTTCTTCTATCACTATATTAGGATTTTAATCTTGATATTCACCAAAATTTAGGAATTACCTTAGAATAATAGTTAGAATTGATTGCTATTACATCTTAGTAGTTTTTCTTTTTTACTAAACAATGATATTCTGACCCATACATCCAGATACTTACAGGTATCTCCATCAATAATAGATGATTTCCTTATTTTTCAATATTATTTGAGAACTGGAGAACGTTAGTGTAGTATTAAAGTTATTATATAAGTATTATGGCTATTACATAAACAGCAATTGCTGTATATGTGAATATAACTTATAAAAACAATTATTCAATAAACCAAACATAATTCACCAGCAGCAGCTCGTTTTCTTTTTACTTTCAACCTTTTGGTCGCTAAAATTCGCGAATTAAAACGCTTTCTGGAGCAGATTTTGAACTCCCTCTCCCGTTTTGGCGGACGTTTCAAAATAAAGCAGTTTATTCGCGTCAACGAAGAATTGAACGTCCGTTTTATTCACTTTTTACTTCAGGTCGATCATATTTCCCACTACGAAAACGGGAATCTAGGTCGTTTTCCGCACCTGCTCGTACCAGAACTTAGCCCTATCAAATGAATAGGTGTGAACAACGTCAAAAACTATTACAATCAATTATGCTTTCTTGTAGTAAATTGGGGTTATGGCAGAGTACCTTTCCTAGCCGGCAGTGTCCCAAATCTCGAATTTTTAGTCATCGTAGATCATATTCACACATGAAGCTGAAAGAGAAGTTGTTGAAAGCTAGTCAAAATCCTAACTAGTAAACTACCGAACGAGAGATGTTTTACCCACCGCTGTATCTCCAAGCAACACAATTTACCGTTTCATTTAGATGTGGATATTTTGCATTCAATGATATCTTACATATGTAATAATTGATGAAAATATTAATATTTACATATTATATGAAGATTTATTGTAAATTGCAACGATGTATCCCATTTTATAAATATTATTATAAAGCTAGTTTATTATTCATTTAGAATATCGGATGAGCTGGCTAATGTATCTATATGTGTTCTAAAATTAATTATTGTATACTACAGTACACTTTGAAAATTTTGGAGTTTTTATTTAAATGTAATTTCACCTATACCGGCGGAAGGTTTATTCTATTCTACCTATAGCGTATTTTTAATTTAGGAGTTTTTATTTTAAGAGCTCCATGTTTATTTTTTAAGCGTTCAAAATGAGTTTTTAATTTAGGAGATTTTTAATTTATAATTTTTGCTACAGCGTGCATTCTCACTGACTAGCATAATTCGTCAAAATATTTTCACTTCATAATGTTGTTTAGATAAATAATTTGTGTAAATATTTAAAAGAAAGTTTTGTTTAATTTAACTTAATTTTGTTACAGATACTATATAACTTTAAGAATATATCACGTCATATATCATATAAGTATCACAGAACTGATTCTTGATATCAGAAGCTTATGAAGCTATCAATAGTTGTAATATAATAACTTGAACTTTTAAAAGGATCTATATGCGGTTTAGAACAACATGGATAGCGTTTAGGTTGGGAAATTGTTTAGTTTAATATACTTATGAAATACAACTTAAAAGATTGAAAGTTGATGATACCTCATTATAGTATATATTTTTTCTTACTAAAATAAGTTTGAACGATTGAGGACAACAAAATTTACAAGAGAACTGAGACAATAAGACATGTTAGGAAAATGATAACGCCATGTGATAAAAATGTATATTCTTAGAAATTATATTCTTAGAAATTATTATTCAGTGTTATTATGAACAAAACAATTAATTATAGTAAAATAACTAGTATATATAATTGCGTTTAGATGTATATATGATTAAATTGAGCCTTAGTACTGATGATAAGGTTACAGTTAAGCGAGTCATTTTATTATTGATGATTATTATTGATTATACAAACAGTTAAGTGTCATTTAATTTTAATAGAAAACTTCATGGTTGTGAGAAAAGATTCAAAATATAATAACCATAATATACACACACCGTAAATTAAGTCTATACTGGTCACCCTTTTTCTTTGATCATCACATTTCCTTTCCTTTCTAAACCAATGATCAATAAGAAACCAACAACATTCCTCTCTAACCAAAACCATAATAAAATATAACCATAATAAAAGTAATGAAGTATAATGTATTTATCATGTTATGGTATTTCCTGTTTAACAAATGTTCTAGTCGTCAAAATATTAAACTAGACCATTTTAATCCTCAATATTGCAAATTATAGGCATTTCAAAACCAATATTATTAATACAGGCTCCGATACAGTGTTTAAGTACTAATGGTGTGAACGTAACTCCTGTAATTGATATAATCAGAGTATTAATAGATCCTTTTTGAGTTTATCCAAATAATGTAAATGTTCTATCATCCAAAGCCGAAGTAACTGAAAAAGATGAACTGGATATTGTTATTTTTGATTATTGAAGAGCTCCAGCGCACATCCCAGAAAATGCTCTAAAGTTTAAATTGGCTTATGTGATTTCAGAAGATGAAACTGTGATTTGTGTTCCTATTATCGTGCAATTAAGAAGAATGCCGCCAATAAAGCCTCCGTACCCGTTTTGAGATTCGATTGAAGTATTTGACATATTAAATTGTACTATATTGATTGTTGATGTATTGGCGTTAGCTATGGCTCCAACAATTTATTCTGAGGTGAAGTCTGTAAGGTAAATTAAACCATTAGTGATTGAAATATTAGAGTTGTTAACTAAACCCAAAACACCAACACCAGTGGTTCCGTTGAATAAGCAATTTGTGATATAAATGTTTTGAACTGATAAATTTGAAGTTAAAAGATCAGTTAGAACTGCTCCAATATTTTCAGAGCCGTTTACTGTGCTTCCATTTATTGTTATATTTTGCAAAGAACAGTTTGACGATTATGATTTTGATATAATGGCTGATGCGTAGTTGTTATTTTTTTCTATTCCAAGATCGTTCACAGCTCCATTTTAGATAGATATTTAGCTGTTTTCTATCACGCTCACTACCCCAGCTAAATATTCAGCGCTATCATCCCACTACATTACACTTGAGCTATTTATTGCAAAGTTGGATATAGAAACGTTGCTTTGCGTTATTGCACGACCGATTATTAAGCCACTTTAGAGCTGGCAATTAATTTCAGTATTATTAATTACAACATCGCTTATCTCTATTGTTCCTCCTTAGGAGCAGCCAAGAATGACCCCACCATTGCTCATTGTATTAATTTAAGCTTAAAGAACTAAAATATTTTAAAAAGTAATTAGATTGGTGGACATTGAGTACGCTATTATCAAAGCAGAATAGTCCTAAATGCCATTATTGGCTATATCAACCATATTCTGTTTAATTTTTATATTTTTAAACTTTCCACTTATTAATAAGCCTTACGCAACACCAACTAGTCCAATTTTGTATCTTATAAATTCATTAACAAAATCTACATCATAATTCAAGTTTTCAACACTGACAGTAGTAGTAATTTGACCTAAACATCCAAAAGTATCAATATTTTAAGATTAAAACTTCATTTATATACATATTGATCTCAATTATAGTGTAGATGTTGGAGAATTGAATGACACAATACTTCCAGAGTTTTGAATAAATTCTGTGTTGTGATTTATATATAATAAAAGAGTGATATTAACTATAGTTGCGTTTGACTAAGGTTATAGCTAAAATACAACTCCACCATATTAAAATCTATTTGCTAAAGTCGTTGTTATTGCTGTTAATTATTTTAAATTACTACTTTATCCATAAATTATTATTATCCGCGCAATAAATACTTTTCCCATTACATTTCCGAATACAAATGAAGATTAATTCCCTACAGCGATATTCGATGGGTTAATTTTACAATATTTGATATCTATAATAGCAGAAGATAGTGATATTAATGGTCCAAAGCTAGAGTAAATTGAAGAAGTATATTATCCTGTAACTTAATAAAATTTAATACTTAAAATACCTCTAGCTGTTTGAACAATAGAAAATTATCCGGACGCGGTACCAGTGAATATTGAATTAATTTTAATATTTTGGATTTTAATATTTGTAGCTGTGTTAGCGAGATTTTGCAAGAAATTAAAGGAGCTGTTTGTTTGCACTTAAATATTTATTGATATCATATTAAAATATAAACCTGTGCTAATGCTTAATAGTGAACCATAACAATTCAGCTAAATTGGGCTTGAACTATCTATTTTCAACTTGTAAAACTGAGTTACTTGAGTTCCGAACAAGCTGAAAGCGGTTGCTGATCCTGTTGTGAACCCGTTCGCGAAAAATATTGTTGTGTCAAAGAAAATTTAATTATTAAAAACGGTATCTCCGGCCATGGTTGAAGCTGATTGAGTTGTGGACTGAGCTGAAACTATCAAAGAGTCAAGATGCTGAATGCTGAATGAGGTCTCACATATAAGTTCAGGCTAATTTAGCTCAATGCTGCCTGTTTATCTGAATGCTCCATATAAGCAGATGCTGACCACATTCAAGTTGTTGGTTGTATTTATAACAGTAATAGATGGATTGTTGAAGCACGAATGCACTAATTAAGAGGTCAAACTGTGGACGGCTCCAAGCAGATTCACCCGAACCACTTCGATGGCTCCATAGGCGTACAAGGCGATAACTCCGATCTGGTCTCCGTCAATGTCCACGAGCAAACTAGAGTCCTTGATCGACAGGGCCATTGCAGTGTGGATCAGTCCGGCGGTCAGCAGAGAGGTGCTGTTGAACTCCAGCTGGCAGTTGAAGATCTTCAGGTCACCCTTCCCGCTTACGAGAGAGGACTACATGATGGAGTCGTTCACGTTCACCTTGAACTGGCACTCGATGAATACCGCCTGCGAAGAGATATGCTGAATCGCAAAGCCCTGAAGGTTCGGGTCGCTGGCCACGTTCAGGTTCAAGTTGATGTTTCGGAACTGCTTCCCGCCGGTGAAGATGACGCCGAAGAAGGGGATGTCCATCTGGAAGTTGATCTGGCCCTGGTGCTGCACCACGCTCTCTCCGCGGAAACAGTAGCAAACGGCCGTGTTGTCGACGAACAGCTTGTTGCTGCACGGGTTAGAAGCTGATTTAGTAGATGGAGCTGAGTAATATACATACTGAGTGTGCATCCTTTAAAGCACCTATAGGAATAAAATAGATGTTTAAAACAAATTCTTGATCATTTGATGTGAAAATGTTTAACTAAATATTGATCTTCTAAATACTAATTAATTATATTGTTGAAACTTACGTGAATAAATTTCAATTATAAAACATGTTATGTTATATACAGTGAATTAATATGCTAGATGATTGTTATTGAAGTAATTTTTAGTTAAAAATAATTATAGTGTAAATTATTGAGTTTGATCATACATTAGTATTAATACTAAACATACGTACATAACATTGATAGGTATCAGTTATAAATTAGCGTTTTATAATGTTATAATAACTGAATATATTTGTGTATTATCTTTTAACAAAATTTGTGAAAGTGTAGCGATATTTACATTATAATTAAACTTAATATAAATTTTATATGATTGATGAGAAGGTAATGATATCCATCTGTATATTAACAAGAATGTTGTCTGTATTCTTGAAGATATAAGGTATGATACACGTATAATTAAGATTTATTTGTGTTACATTTCATAAGCATTGTTTGAAATTATATAATGAGTTTCAACCTCCCGTACAAGCCGAAGGAAATAACGAGCAAAGAGAAACTGAGAAGCGAGAACCAATGAGTGCACAAAAACGACAGGCTGAGCCTGTTTTGAAAGTGGAAACACGGTTGTGCGAGAACCTATGTTTTGCGTTCGAAAGTCTCTATCGTTCGTTTGTGCCGTCTCGAGAAAGTGTTATATATACAAGATACTCACTATTATAAAAAATAAATGCCTTTTTTCTTAAACAACAGGTTTAACGACAATTTATTGTTGAAGTATTTGTAATATAGTTAAGACTTACTATATAACTGATTTACAATATTATAATTATATAAAGGTATTTACTTATTTGATTTAAGATAAAAACATAATTGTGATTTATTACATTGATTTATGTACTATTCCCATATACTAAAAAATATGATTCAATTTAACGATAGAGTCAAAGAAACATAAATATCAGCTCATAGTAATAATTAGTGAGTCATAAAATAATTATTATATTGTTGAAATATTCAATATGTATACATAATAGTATATAGTTATATATAGTTGTAACGTGTATTTAAAGTTGCATAATAATCTTAATTTTCTAACATTTCTATAGGTTAATGTAATTTAACTTTCCATTTCTCATATGATTGGATTAGTTATGTCCTTTGCTTTTCCTGAATTGAAGGAGTTTCGCAAACGTAGAATTTACTAAATCATGACAGATAGATTTGCTGGTATGAATTAAAGTAGTTGTATTGATCTCAATTCTTATTGTGGAGGAGACTTTAAAGGAATTCGTAGTAAGTTGGATTACATCTAAAATTTGGGATACAATGCGATATGGATATCTCCAACTGTGGAATAGGTGAGTAATTCGATAAGCGCTTATCATGGCTATTGGTTTTCAAATTTTTATGGAACTAATCCTCATTTTGGTTCAGAACAGGATCTTAAAGATCTCATTAATGAAGCTCATAAAAGAGATATATTTGTCATCGCTGATGTTGTTTATAATCATGTTGGATCTTGTCCAGGCGGTTCTCAGGACTTTTCGTGTGTTGTTACATTCCCATTACCCGAGTATTATCACCCTGACTGCTACATATATGATTGGAATAATGACACATTGGTTTAAAATTGTAGACTCTATGGACTACCAGATTTAGACTAAGACCACCCATTTGTGAGACAATAACTTCTTAATTGGGCCCAGTGGTACTAATAATAATTTAATTTTGATGGATTTAGAATAGATACAGTTAAACATATTGATCACAAATTCTGGAAAGACTTAAGAAAAGTTACTCCTTGGTTTAATATTGGTGAAATTTATGATGGTTCTTACACGTACTTAAGGCAATTTACTAACTAAGAAGAAGTTCATAGTACATTTAATTATCCGCTATTTTTCGCAATAAGTAACGCAATTGGGAATAGCTAATCAATGTATCAATTATCAAACACTTTTAGTGAATCAGTACTGGTATTTGAAGATGATGTGTATGATCTAGGAGTATTTTTCGAAAATCATGATAACCCACGCTTTTTAGCAGCTCACAACGATATCAAAAAGTATGAAAACGCATTAGCACTTATTCATACATGGGTTGGTATCCCAGTTTTATATTATGGTTAAGAATAAGATCTTGTTGGAGGTTTTGATTCAGAAAATAGATAAGCTTTATGGTTGTTTGGATATGATTAAAATGCGAATCACTATTAATTTATTAAATAACTCAATGATATTAGATGTAAAATACCATTCGATTAGCTTGATCAAAAGGAACTATACGTATCGGACAACTTTTATTCATATTCAAGGGGTAATAGAGTTATGGTAGCCCTTACTAATGCTGGGAAAGGATCAAGTCAAATATTCTATAATGTTGAAAATTCTCCATTTTCTGCAAATACTAAAATTTGTGACATATTTTCAAAGGAATGCATTAATGTTAATATTGATGGCAGTGTTGACATTTACTTAAACTAAGGACAAACAAAAGTGTACATCATGGAATCTGATATGATTTGATGTCAACATTTATATTTAATTACTGTTTATATTTACATATGTGTTTAAAATATGTAGTGTAAAATATTATTTGATGTATTATAGTTATAATTTAATTTAAATAGTATATTAGCAGAGTAAAGAAAGTTGAGATAGTAGTGATAGGTGGTGTGCATAGTGTTTCTGGTTCGTTATTATTTATATAATAAAATGAATATGTTAGACACAGTGAATGAACGTGTTAAAATAATAATATATTAAATTGGAGCGATAATGTATTTTAGTCGTAAATAAGATTTCAATAACAGTGTTATATAGTATATAAAAATTTGATTGATTGAAGTGATTGAATAATAATTTCATATTAATTCTATGCAACTTAGATACCTTTAATTTGATTAAAAAGATTCATAAAATAAGACGATTTATCTTATTAATTTGAATATTCCACACCACAAATTTGATATGATTCATATATTACAATACACATTATTAGACACATTTTAGGACTGCGGTTGGATGATACAGGGCAGACTTTGGCAGCCGACTACTCCCTGCATTCTCACCGACGCCGTCGATCTGAACGAGTGGAAGAACTTCGGAGTCAACAAGCTGGGAAACTCCCAGATTCTGGACCTGTCCGTGGTGAACGTGAAGGGCCTCGCGGTTCAGAAGTACAAGAATACCGCAACTTACAACCTGGCCATGCTCTCCTAGGGCTCGTCTGTTTCAAACGCGGTTTTCGTGGTGAACGCGACGATCGACTGCGCCGAGATAAATCCTAAACACTAGTACCTCTCGGTCTCCCTGTTTGACTCCGTGTTCGGAGCAATCAGAAATGTATCTGTGATCGGCGAGGTTCGTCTCTTGAACTTTAATCCAGACAAGTTCACCCAGGTCCGCCTCTCGACCTTCTTCGGAAACGTAGGCCTCCAGGACGAAGAGCGCGTCTACAACGGCTCGATGGTGTCCGGGGTCTTCTCTAGCCTGAAGTTCATCGTGAACGAGAGTTACGAGGTGAAGAGAACAAACAACCGGGATGTGGTCTTCATAGCCAAGAACAGCAAAGATTAGAACATCACCACAGCGGCATTCCTGTCCAGGATCCAGCTCGTCACCTGCTTCGACCAGGCGATCAAGAACGGGGTCAACTTCACTCTGGCGGGCGACAAAGAGTCGTTTGACCTCACGACTCCTGACAAGTCCGGCATCGACCTTGAGGCCCCATACGCCCAGATAAACACCACCGGCCTCGACATCCCGATTCCAAAAGTCCCTGTCAAGAGCCTCGAGAAGATGAAGGCCCAGTACAAAACGGTGAACCTCACCATGATAGACCCTCTTTCGAACAAGAGCTACGTCTTGAACACGACCATCGGCTTCGACTACAGCATCAGCTCGAACGCCATCGACGACTTCTACACGAGGTCTCTTATCAAGCAGAAGGATATCGAAAAGGAGATCATCGGGATGGAGATGGGCTATTTCAGCTTCACTGGGGTCAAACAAGACCTCATCAACCCGGTCCAGCCAGACCTCAAGGTCTTCAACTCGCCCACCAAGACCGTCGCCGTCTGGAACGGAGGCGTGTCCATCTGCGAGGACGGCTTACTTTTTGACGTAGTTTCAAAATCGTGTGTCTCATCATGCAAAGACGGGAGCGCCAGGTACCAGTCCGCCTGCCTCGCGGCCTGTCCGAAGAACTTCTTCTTCGTCACGATCTTGAACGTGAACCACTGCTACCTGAAGTGCCCGACCCAGCTCGGATACGTCCCACCGACCGACGCCTCCTCGAAGTGCAGGCTCTGCTCGATCAGCCAAAGCGTCACCGAAAGCGGGTGCGTCTCGCCTTCTGAAACGGCTGGAATGGTAAAGTTCGGAAGCGGTTACTTCACCCAGTGTCCCGACGGCTTGACTCTTGACTGCAAAGAACCGACTTTTTGCCCCGATGGATAGTACTTCGTGAACGTTTCTGGCCATCCGCTGAGCCTCGCCAACAACCGAGAGCTGTTCAGCCACTGCAGCCCGAGTCCTCTTGCCGGTGCCGGAATGCTGAGGCTGATTACCTTCGACGGAACGGACAAGAAGTTGACGAACGTTTTCACCTGGAGCTGTCCGTTCGGCACGAGATTCGCGAACCAGACCTGCCTCACCTCCGAAAAGTACACGCCGAAAGCTGCCGATTGCGATATCCAGGACATCAAGCAGATCCCGAACAAGGTGAACGGCGGCGGCATCACCTGCGACGCGATCTGCATGAACTCACTCGTGAACTCCAGCAGCGCCTGCTCGGATTCCTGCGTCGGACCATTATATAAACAAACAGCCTTCGGCGCCTGCAACCCGTGCCAATCCGAGGCCTACGACAAGGGCACGTACTTCCAGGAGCAGACCAAGATGTGCGCCCTCTTCTGCGACTACTACACGGTTGCGAAGCCGAAGGAAGCCGCTCCGAAGATCTGCAAGGTGAGCTGCTCCGCGAACGAGAAGATCGTGAACCGAATAGACTCAATTACCAAGAAGGCCAACAAATAGTGCGTCGGAAACTGCTCGGACGTGGACATGCTCGAAGTGAACGGGATCTGCGTCTCCACCTGCCCGAATCTCCTTGACGTTACCGGGAAGATGTGCGTGACCCAGTGCGGTTCGGAGGAAACAATCGACACAATCAAGAAGCAATGCACCAAGTGCGCAACTCAGACTCTTGACGACGGCTCGATCACTCCCAACTGCTTCAACTGCAAGTACTTCGATACAAGATACGATCCGCCGATGTGCGTTGACTCGTGCAAGATTTACTATACCAAAGATGAGAAGTAATATTGCGTGGACAAGTGCCCTTCTGGAACTTATCTGAACACGAAGAACCTAACTAGCACCTGCGTTGCTTCTTGTGCGGCAGAAGAGAGGTACGTGGGTGCGAACAACACCTGCGTTGACAGCTGCAAGATCTACACCATAGTTGGCTCTGAACAGGTATGCTCCGATTTCTGCGCTGACAAGCAATTAATAGTCGATGACAAGGTAATTTGTTATCCTGATTGTGGAACGCAGATATCTTCTTCATCTGGTTGCGTGGACGAGTGCCCAACTGGTACATATTTCTTCTTAAAAATCTGTTTATTGAAGTGTCCGACAGATTTTACTGAGTTTTAGACCAAATGTGTCCCTTCGAATTAGAAGGTGTCCAACTGGATTTACATTGTAATATTTGTAACCTTGTTCGTGGTGATTACCATTCTCACGGTTACCTTCTTCCTGATCAGGAGGAAGAATTTGAACGAGAAAAGGCGCATTTAAAAACACAACAGCGTACACAAGGAAACAAGCTACTACGCGCGCCGCCTTCACGTGTAGGAGAGAACGAGCAGCCGAATGCAGTCTTAATACACCAACGACAACTTCTCCAGGCTCGGAACCTCGTTCAACTCTCAGTAGTATTTACAAAACTCTAAAATATCAAAGAAGAAGAAACTGAATAAAATAAAGGAATACGACGGTTCAATCCCAGAATTCATCCCAAAAGGCTAAAACTCAGTTCTCCCCGAGAAGAAACCGCTCCCAAAACGGTAAAAATTGTAAACGACGCAACCAACGAAGTAGAAACCGAACGCAAAAGAAACGTTCGTGTGGTGAGATTTGTTTTTATTTTTTGATTTAATTTAAAAGTTAAATAATGATAAAGAGATTAAGAGAAGTAAAATCTAAAGGAGTTTATTGCAGATTATTACAGATTATTGTATGTAAATTTAGTATTGGTCTATTTATTTGTGTAATATTTTATATATAGTATACTATTATATATTGATAGAATATAATGTATTAAACAAATTTCAAACTACATATTAAACAAATTATTTTCAAATTTAATAATACACAACAATTATTAACGGTACCGCATATAATAACATATTAAACGCATTCTACTAATTCTACTAATTCCACTTCACAATAATGTTATAACTGATAATAAGCAGCTTCAATTATATAGAATAACAACAATGGGTTTTAGATGCAAGAGTATGGAATGGTAAAAACACAGGGAAAGTGACTTCGTAAATTCCATACGACTTCTCCTAGAAAGTTTCAGATTACACGACAGCGGATGCATCGATAGTGAATGTGAAGAGCATTCGTTTAGAAACACAATATCGCGGGAAGTGCACCTTCTCGTCCATAGACATGATGAAGGGAACTGTCCTGAAAAACGCCTTGTTTGTTTTTGATGTCGATTTACAGGTTCCTAAGAATTGCTTGAATGTAGAGGTGTCCTTCGTAAACTCTATTTCAGGGCAACTTGAGAACATTTCCTTAACAGGTAGCATTCGAATCACCACCGAAGATGGATCCACTCCAAATTTCAAGCTTTCTAAGCTCGGAGGGCGCATATTCAACAAAGACAAGCAGGATTTCTTATTGACCTCGTATTTCACCAATTTAACATATTTTATAAACAATATTCCTGTTACCAGCAACACATCGAACGTAAGCGTTTACGATATCAACTTCGACGGTGTTTTCGTCAGCGCCACGAACAAAACTGTAGACACCCCCGTTAAACAAACTAACGTCACCACGTGCGCTGGACCACAAAACATAACCATCACCGAAGCCGCCTCTCAACAACCAGGCCTAGTTTAGGAGTGGTACGAGTAACGCCTGGACCTATTGGAGTGGAAATAAATGCACTCAAAGTACTTCTACATGGACTTTGACGCGAACGGTGACAGAACAGTTGACGTTAAGAGCTCTGTTTAAAGAGCGTATTATGGCGGCGATACTCCTGTAATCGTTTTCTTCTAAAATGGAACCACTTTGGAATGTCCAAAATTCTATGATTCGTTTGAGAAAACTTGCAAATATAGTTGCATAGCTAAACTATACGACTCATTTTGTCTCAAAGACTGCTCTGGACTATACGCAGCTAACGACGGGAACAATAACTGCTACACAAGGTGCCCAACTGATCTCGGATTCGTACTAACTGGAAACTTGTGCACGAAATGCTCAAATTTGGCCGTTGATTTCGGTTAGTGCACAGCTACTTGTCCGGCTAATTACATTTCAATAGGACTCGGATGCTACCCAGAACAACAATACCAAACAGATTTCACGATAGACACCTGCTCCACCATTTGCGAGCCAAACTAAGTGATGGACAAAACAACATGCGGAACTACCTGCAGCGATGGCTCGGTGAAGAAACTAGACCTCAGAGTATGCGTAGAATGCTCATCAGAATACAATGGAGGAAAGTACTGGACAAGATCGACTCAAAGCTGCTCTTAATCCTGTTAGTATTTCAACGGAACTTTTTGCGAAGAACTTGGAACAGCTAATTGCCCATATTTCTTCGTTCTTGATGGGAAGAATATGTGCACCACAAAGTGCGACTCAACTTTCAAATACCTGGTAGAATCCGAGAAGAAATGCTACGACGTTTGCCCACCGTTGTTCTCGATGACAGATCCAGTTGGAATGACATGCGTTGCCAGCTGCCCTAACAAGTTTTACAACGTCGTGAGTGGAGTAAAAACGTGCCTCCCTAGCTGCGACCTCTACACAAGTTTCAAGGCCATCGAGTCTGATAAAAGTTCTTCAGATTTCAGATGCGAGAGCTCATGCGCTGTTTTCGATTCTAAACCGTATTCGGATAACCGAATCTGCGTCCTATCGTGTCCTTAAGATTCCAGAAAATTCGTGCTTTCAGATAATGTCACCTGTTCAGATACTTGTCAGTTCTACTCAATTGTAGGAAGTCTTCTCCAATGCGTGGATAGCTGTTCAGACAAATTCAATGGAATCGATATCAAGTATGATATCAAGATCTCAAGATGCGAAGCTAACTGCTCTTTGTTCAGTTCTACTAAATTCACCTAAGACAATACATGCACAGATAAATGTAGCGGAACGAAGCCATATTACATTTCCGGAAACCTCTGCGTTTCTCAGTGCTACGACCAGGTTTCAGAAAAGTTCTTGAACGAAGCCTCGAATCAGTGCGTCTCGACTTGCGCCTCCCTGACCTACTCCAGGGACAACGCGAACCAGTTCCTCTTCTGCTCTCCTTCCGCGTGCGACGCAGCCAACTTCACTGGAATCGAGACCTTCCACGCCTCGTACACCAGATGCGAGGCCTCGTGCGCCTTGTTCACCGACCTCAAGTACTCCAACGACCACTCGTGCGTTAAAACCTGTCCAAGCGAAAAGAAGTACTTCGACGCCAAGCTGACTTGTTACGAATCCTGTCCTTCTGATATAAAGTATGCCGAACAAAGCAATCTTTGTGTTGCACAATGCTCGTCTGGAAATTCAGAAACTGCCCCTGAAGGTCCTCAAGTTTATATTTGCGTCGGCCAGTGCGATAAATACTTTGTTAATATTAACGGAGCGAATCAATGTGTTGATTAATGTGCTGACCAATAAACTAAGAAATTCGTTAACACAATCACGAAAGAATGCGTTGAAAGCTGCCCGAATTTGCTGTATAACGTGGTGAACGAATCGAACGTGTTTGTATTCTACTGTCAGCAAGACTGCGACTCCAAGGTTCATGGTGTTGACAAAACCATAGATTCTATCATGGAACGATGCGAAGCCACTTGTTCGGTTTTCGGTACTAAGAAGTTAACCGAAGATAACCTATGCGTTGATAAGTGCAGCAGTTTAAAGCCGTACTTTACTCCAGAAAACACCTGTGTAGCAAGATGCATAGATTTTCCAGACACAAAATTCGTTGACTAAAAAACTAACTCGTGTGTTAAAACTTGCGAGTAATTTATCTACAGAATCGATTCCGTATCAGGCGTCGCTTTTTGTGAAGAAAACTGCGATTCAGGAAAACGCGGTGTGGATCTTAAATATGATAGCGATAATTTCAGGTGCGAAGCGAGCTGTTCACAATTCAGCTCGATTAAATTCATGCAAGATGGAGAATGTTTAGATGAGTGCGGCGGCTCAAAACCATATTACGTCACCGGAAACCTCTGCGTTTCTCAGTGCTACGACCAGGTTTCAGAAAAGTTCTTGAACGAAGCCTCGAATCAGTGCGTCTCGACTTGCGCCTCCCTGACCTACTCCAGGGACAACGCGAACCAGTTCCTCTTCTGCTCTCCTTCCGCGTGCGACGCAGCCAACTTCATTGGAATCGAGACCTTCCACGCCTCGTACACCAGATGCGAGGCCTCGTGCGCCTTGTTCACCGACCTCAAGTACTCCAACGACCACTCGTGCGTTAAAACCTGTCCAAGCGAAAAGAAGTACTTCGACGCCAAGCTGACTTGTTACGAATCCTGTCCAGCATCATCTCCGTACACTGAAAGTAACAACACGTGCGTAACCAAGTGCGCTTCTGGAAACTACTCGATAACCGAAGATTTCAAGATGCATAAATGCGAGGGAATATGCCCCAAGTACTCCTTCATTGAAAAAGAATCAGATATGCGTATTTGCGTCTCAACGTGCAAAAATCAACCAATAAATACGTTTATTAATTTTGTAACTCAAGAGTGCGTTCCATCATGCGAGTTTCCGTTTTACAACGTGATAGAAACTGATTCTATTCAATGCCTTCCGAACTGCAATTCAAACTTCCACGGAATTGATTCGACGTTTAACCCAACGATGGAGAGGTGCGAGAACTCGTGCCTTAGCTTCAGCTCAGATAAATTCACAATGGATCGCTTCTGCCTTGATAAGTGCGATGAACCGAAGCCTTATCATTCCGTGGATCGCGTCTGCGTTTCATAGTGCTATGATCAGGCGTCTTTGAAGTACATCGGCGAAGATAATAAAACATGCGTTTCTAGCTGCAGCTTCTACAAATAAGTAGGCTTTGATACGTAATGCCAAAGTAAATGTAGTCCGTTTGAATTAAACTTTTCGATTTACGACATGACATTTTGTTTCCAAGATTGTTTTGACCAACACTATTCGCCTGCTCAAAACGCATGCGTCGATACTTGTCCTGGATCTTGGGTTTCATTTTCGAAGTTATGTGTGTAATAATGCCCAGACGGATATCAAAATAACAATAAAATTTGTACGTTAAATAAAAGTGGCAATAATACAGTTGTATTTGCCGTAATTGGAGCGGTTATTTCTGTTCTAGTTGTTATAATTGTTTTAGGAGTAATTTACAAGAAAAGAAAAGGCAAGATAAAGGCAAAAAAGTTTCTAAAGTATCAAAAGCTGGAAAAGACACAATGTATTATGCTAGAAGATTGACTTAAGACTAAAATAAAATGAAATTACGTTAATAATAACAAAAGAAAGCTGGAATGAAAGTAGAGATATTAGAGGATAATAATACACAAAATTACTATGTAGAAATGAGGAATAGTATAACTTAGATGCCACCAATTAAAAAAGAATAATAGTCTATTGACAGTTTACGCAATTCAGTAAAAATTCAAGTAAGAAAAACATCAAAATCAAATAAATCAAGGACAAGCAGTGTTAGTAACTTGGATTCATTAGGAAGTATTTCAAGCAATAGAAACAGTAATAGTAATAGCAACAGAAATAGTGTAAGTGATACCACACAATAGGTTCATAAAATAAAATAAGCAAAACCCAAGCTTTAAACGATTGAAGAGTAGCCTGTGTGGTGAGTTAAATTCAATTTTTTAATATTAAATCAGTTGGAGTGGAATATTATAATTTATGCACATTTTCATTTTATCTCACTATGAGTCCTTCTTTTGAGCCTTCCAGTTGGTTTCTTCGAGTGCTTGCTCAAAATCTTTGATGATATCTGAGATGTCTTCACATCCTACTGAGATTCTGATCATGTTCTGGCTGATGCCAGATTCTGCTTTCTCCTCGTCAGTGTACGAGCTGTGAGTCATGCTCGCTGGGTGATTCACCAGCGTATGCGTCTTACCGAGACTTACAGCCCTCAACGCAAGCTTGAACTTGTTCATTATTTAACAGCATTCATTGAACCCGCCGTTAACGTAAATGGTGATGAGCCCGTTCGGAATCCTCAAGTACTTTTTACAAAGTTCAAACTAAGGGTGCGATTCGAGCCCTGTTGCAATCACCGTTTTTATCTTCTTGTGGTTCTGGAGAAATAGAGCGAGTTTGGTGGCGTTGTCGGACATGCAGCGAACGCGCAAATCGAGAGTTTCAATCTGATTCAGCATCATGAAGGCGGCTACTGGGTCGAGAACGGCTCCAGTGCAGTCCTTCAAGCCTACTGATTTGATCTGGGAGATGTCGGCGAAGGAGCCCATCACGCACCCGGCAATGCACAAACCACCAATCAAATACTTGGTCGCTGAGTGAATCACGATATTGGCACCGAAATCAAGCGGGTTGCAGCCGAGTGGGGTTGCGAAGGTGTTGTCAATCACCAGCTTGGAGTGGTGAGCCTTAGAGATCTTGGACAAAGCCTCGATGTCAATGATGTCGTTAGAAGGATTCTGCACCGTTTCACCGTAAATCATAGATATTTCTGGATACTTAGCGCACACCTCCTCAACCTTCTTGAGATCGGTGAAGTCAACAAACTCAACAGTAACACCAAACTTGGTCAACTAGTGGGAAAGTAAAGCGTGAGTGCAACCATAAACACGGTTAGAGGAAATAATCACGGAACCCTGCTTCAAAAAGGTCCAAAACACACCAGCAATGGCTCCCATACCGGAACCAAAGACAGCAGCGGCATCAGCATGCTCCAGCAAAGCTAAACGCTTCTCAAGAATCTCGTTAGTTGGATTAGACATTCTAGAGTAAAAGTGAGTCTGACCTGGCTCTGGTTCTCCAGCAAAAGCTTTAGCACAAGCCTCTGCGGAATCAAACTCGAAAGTTGACGTTAAATAGATTGGAACATTCGCGGCATGGTTATGCTCACCTGGATTGTAACCTCCATGAATACATTGCGTAGTTGGATGCATCTCTGACATTTCTCAAGGAGTGGCGATCAACTCTATGTGTCAGTATAATTGAAAATTAACGTTGTTACCGTTTTTCGAGTTGATCGATTGATTGACCAAAATAAAAATATTAATGTAATTAAATCTCGTAAAAAACTTGTATAATTATAGGTTTATTTATATGTATGAAAGCAAATACAATCAAGTTGAACAGTTAACTGTTGAGCAGAAATGAAAACTATGTTAATACTATTTATATAGGTATACTACGCGTTTCTGCGGATACGCTAGTACCAAGATTCAACTTAACTTCCCAGGTCAATAATGTTAGCGTCTGAGGTCAATAATGTTAGTTCAATTGCCGAACTAACTTAGGTAGTCTGAGGAGGCTACTCAGAGTGATAGTCCTAGAAGATGAGGTATGGTATTGAGATTAGTTTGAGATAATGTTATTGTGTAACTAAGTTTAGATTAAATTTATTATCTAAAAACACAAGTTATCATATTATAAATAGAGCAATACATGAATTACGTATAATTTGCTAAATGTCTCGCACATCGTTATTACTCATTGAACAATATTTTTACTTGGCTATAGTAAAATAACTAGTATATATTTATTTATTGCGTTTAGATGTATTGTTGGATTGTTGCTGTTGAATGAGTCATGTTATTATTGAATTCCAGAATATCTCTTTTATCTTATAACAATAATCTCTATAAAGCAATCAAGTAAGATGATATATAAAAATCTTAATAATATTATCTATATCTAAATCTCTAATTATCTATTTATATGTTTGACTTTCAAATGTTACAAATTTGTATAAATTTCTACTTATTTGTTATATTAGTATTTAATTTCAAATTATAATTTAACACTTCAAATGTTAAATCTCTGCTTTACAATAAATGCAATATTTAAATAAAATGAAGCCAAAATGATATTATATATCAGCACAAATATAAAGTAAGCGTCTAACCCGTGCAGCAACAAGCTGTTCGTCGATAACACGGCCGTTTGCTACTGTTTCCGCGGAGAGAGCGTGGTGCAGCACCAGGGTCAGATCAACTTCCAGATGGACATCCCCTTCTTCGGCGTCATCTTCACCGGCGGGAAGCAGTTCCGAAACATCAACTTGAACCTGAACGTGGCCAGCGACCCGAACCTTCAGGGCTTCGCGATCCAGCATATCTCCTCGCAGGCGGTCTTCATCGAGTGCCAGTTCAAGGTGAACGTGAACGACTCCATCCAGCAGTCCTCTCTCGTGAGCGGGAAGGGCGACCTGAAGATCTTCAATTGCCAGCTGGAGTTCAACAGCACCTCTCTGCTGACCGCCGGACTGGTTAACACCGCCATGGCCCTGTCAATCAAAGACTCCAGCCTGCTCGTGGACATTGACGGAGACCAGATCGGAGTCATCGCCTTGTACGCCTACGGAGCCATCGAAGTGGTTCGGGTGAATCTGCTTGGATCCGTTCACAGCTTGACCTCTTAACTGGTATACTAATGCAATAATAATCCATAGATTAAGTTAAGCAACATCATAAACAACTTGAATGTGGTAAGCGTCAGCCTTAAAGGTTTATATTAGTTAATAGGTAGCATTCTTGCAAACGTTCCAGATCCCATTTGCAAAACTCCGTTCAGTATCTAACCAATCGAGCCTATGATGGTATCAGCGCAGTCCACAACTCAATCAGCTTCAACCATGTCTGGAGAAACCGTTTTCAACAACTAAGTTTTCTTCGATACAACTCTTTCGTTCGTTAATGGGTTCACAACAGGTTCAGCTACCGCTTTCAGTTTATTTAGCACGTAAATAACCCAGTTTTACAAATTGAGAATTTTGAGTACAAGTGTAATTTAAATTAGTTGCTAAGGTGCACTACTGAGTATTAATTCCGGAGCTAATTACAATATGATTGTCGTTTAAGTTCAAATGTAGACGAATAGTTCCTTAAATTTCTTACAAAATAGTGTTGAGTCAAGCTAAAACGCAAAAATAAGAAATATTAGAATTAATAGTATTATCACATGCACCGCAACTGGATAATTCTCTCTTATTTAGTCCATAAGAGGAAATATTAGTATTAAATTTTACAAAGTTTCCGGAACATACAACTCTTTATCTAGCTCATGCTTTGGATCTTAATAATTATTTAACACCGGTATTTTAATCTTATAGTATTGCATGATCAACCCTACTACTTTCACCGTTGGAAATATATCCTCATTTTTATTTGTAACAATTTCTGGGAAATTATTTATCGCTAGAACTTCAATAATTTATGGAGATACCAGCAATATAAAATTACTAACAACATAACTTTCTAGCATACCCAATCGATTCCAATTTGGGGGAGTAGTTTATTAAATTTCATCTTTGGGAATAGCAACAGTAACTAACATTACACTTTTGTTTTATATAAACTTCAACACTTTAACATTTTCTATAATCCTGCAAACCATCTTTTATTCTTAACACAATTAGAAAACAAATCTGCACAACAAACTTTACAATCACTGTTATAGTTGCAAACATATATTCAAAAGAAAGATTTAGAAGTAGATATTCAGACAATCGTTACAGACCAAGGAAAAGAATATTATAGTAGTTATGATGAATATTTGAAAGAACATAACATATCTCATCGTACAGTATTATTTGATGATCTATAATTAGCACCAATCAATTCAATGTGTAGATATATTCGTTAACAATTATAATAAAGAATATAAGAAGAATTCAAAAGTATTCCGAATAATGAAGACGGACAAATATTGATAACCAAATCAGACTTAAATAAAATTATTAAATAATTTATTGAATACCATAATTTCGAAAAGAAAATACCTTTATACAAATAAGTCCCTGCATTAATAACAAGATAACAAGTAAACGAAATAAATAAACTTAAAAGAAATTTAGAAGAAGATAAAAATAAAAAGAAATAAAATATACAAACAGGTGATTTCGTACAAGTGTTGTTATTAAAAAATAAATTAGAAAAGTAAAGGGAAAATAAATGGTCAAAAGGTATTTATTAAATCATATACAAAATAGGACAATTCTATAACCTTATTCCCGTTAACTATAAACTATAAGAATATGCACAAGCATATAAAATAGACACACAACCATAAACAGAAACACATATAAACAAACATCCATATTTTGGTGAACCTGTTTACTTTAGAAAAGATTATTAAATTAAAGTTATAAATATAAATACAGAAATTGATAAAAATTAAAAATACTATCCATATGAAATGGAAAACACAAACTTTTATACATTCGATAAAATCATATCCTGTATTGATGATAATGGAAAGAAAATGATAAACCAAAAAGAATTCTTCTACAATCAAAAGACTAAACACTAAACTATTAAGTTTTATTTATACTTCTCAATGTCTCTTAATACAATTGATATAAGTTACTAACAGTAAATCCATTCATTAATGCTTCAACTGCTGTTCCTCTAATAACATTATAATCACTAAAGAATACAGTATCAGTACAAATTGGTATATTCTTAATTCTTAAATTTTCATTTGCTATCAATTAAGTAACAGTAAATGTGCTCCAAAATCCATGTAAATAAGATGAATCATCTTCATTCGCATCATTTTAATAAATACATAATGCTGTTTTCGCACTTGAATTGTGACCATTGTTTATATAGTTAATTTGTGTTGCATCTAAAGAATGTTCTAATGGGAATTATTCATATCTAATATATGGTTGTATAATTTTATTCTTTTAATTCATTTTAGTTTATATAGACTAACTCTATTTAGATGCAATAAATAATTGTATATCACCAATACCTGTTGTTGCTTCATCAAACACACCAACTTTACCGAATAATTTTGCAACACTATAATTCTAAAGTTTAACTCTGAACTGAACTTCCTGTCTTGATAATATAGATGGGTAAAAATTGTTATCTAAATCAAATACTTAATTCAATGTATTTAATGGTAATATAAAGTCGTGTCTAAATACATAATTAGAACCAATCTTATAATTTGCTAATAGTTTATTATTAGGGCTAACACAATGATCGAATACAGGTTGATCACCATCAAACCATGTTTTATTCATTGTATCTTAATAACTTGGTGACAACACAAATTGATTGAATCCTCTCCATCTATTCATAAGTTCATCAGTCGCATTTGTATTTCCATAATTAACAGTTGTTGAATTTAATATTCTTAAGGCATTCATCGCTGCTGTACATACACATGTTGTTTCACCATAAACATCAGTACCACTATTATCAGTAATTGCTGTTTTGTATATAAATCCATTTTTCATAACATATCTTCCATAAGTCGACGATGACGACATCGGAATTGAAAATTGTACAGTATATTTAATATAACTGTTTGTTGTACTTATGACGGAATCATATCCTGCTGACATATTCCAATGGAATGTTTATCCTCTACAATGATTAAGTAAACCTGTAGTAAAATTCAAATTGTTTGTTCCTTATAACGGAATATTATAAATTTTTAATCCTGAACCATTATTAGATTCTGAAACATAAACAGTATCACCTAAATTTTCTATATGCTGTACGTTCCCTGGTATAATTTTTGCTTATATTGACATTTGTTTTCTATAATCAAAAAATAATACTAATTTAAAATATAAATTAAATGAATAGACTAAATAGACTATCGATCTAATGGTCTAATGGTCTAATGGTCTAATGGTCTCACTACTTCTTGCTCTTAAATCTATTGAACAGTCCACTCAATGCACCTGCTCCATCATTAATCATTTTACCTCCTGGCAATGCTCCAATAATACCTTATAAAGGTTTCTTTGCAACAGTCCAAATATTTTTGAATGCATTTTTGAATTTTTACCATCCGGTTAATTTTTTAGTCGCATTATTCAAACTCTTCTCTGGTAATGCAACCATTTAATCATTTAATGTTCTATAATCATCTCTTAATTTTCCTAAATTATTTAATGTTTCAACAGTCTATCTGGCTGCTGGTTTAAAATCAGTACTTACTGCTTGATCTATCAATTTATCGGCGGTACTATTTGCACCGTCTCTTACTGCTCCCCACATACTATCATTCATATTTTCATTATTAAGAAAAAATTACTAATATAAACTAATTAACTAAAATCTATAATCCACTTAACTAAAATCTACTTAACTTTCTATATACTTTTAATGTTTATATTCATGTCTTAACTAAAAATCTAAATAAATTTTTTGGTTTATGATCAAATACTTCAACTTCTGTTCTTAAACCATTTGCATATTAAATCTTAAATGTTCGAATCTTAATTCTAAATACATTACTTTCATTTACCTTAATGAATGAAAATACATTATTATTTAAACTTGTTATATTATATTAAGTGGCTGACGCATACTCACGGAATTGATTGTTAAAATTAATTTTATAAATATATCCTGTCACAATAACGTTCGAATCATAAGGGTCCAACTATATAAAACCATTCAATTAACTAACTGCCATATATGAAGGTCTTGATGTAAAAGTAAAATTATTAATAATATCAGTTGTGTATAAATACATTTACTATTTTTGATGGACTTTGTTTATAGACTCACCATCAATAGTCTTATGAATAAAATATTACTGTTTATAAAATTTAGTCTAAATCATAAACTAATATTTTATATTATTTCCTTAATCATCCTATAATTATACTTCAATAGGTCCGTTACTATTAATAAGACAATGTGTGTCAAAAGTTTTATTCTAATATTCTAAACAACATGGGTGTAATACAGTCAATATGTTACTATCAAATTGAACCTTTCCCTCTATATAAGTTGATAATCCTGCATTAATTTTATTGCACACTAATTTATAATAACGGGGTTAATATATATTTGAACCTAAATTTGTTAAAGGTGTTATTTCATTTTTATTTCCTACTTCTTTTTCTAAACCAAATGCTTTGTACAAATTACCTGAAATAGTTATTTTTTCTGTATGTTAATCAAAATCTAAATTTATAATATTATTATCATCACTATCAATTGTAAAATATGATGTAACAGAAACATGATCTACAGTCTCTAATGTTCGAATATAATTTTTAAATTATTCAATTGATGTTAAATTTTGTTGGAATATTTATATAGGAATGACATTTGTATTATCATCATATATAGTTATTGTTCCTGTTAATTTATAAATTTCTTCAGTTAAACGTACTGAAACTAAACTGATATAATCGTCTTATCCATAACTTAATTATTAGATTATTGCTTTACCGTTTAAATCTGACAATGATGTGTCTAAAGTTGTTTAAACTGCTTCCTAATAGGCTCTATCTTTATATTATTGAATACTCATTTTAAAGTATTGAAAAAATAATCTAACTCTAATATTGTATCATTCATCATCACTAACTTATATGTTTAAAGATTTCAAATAAGGGTTTTATGTTTAAAGTGGTTTCCTTTTCTTTTATTAAACTATTACTTCTGTTTTCTTTTATGGAACTACTACTTCCATTTATTCATCAACAATAATAGGTTTCTATTTTTCTATTTTCACTTCCTCTTTTATTTCTTTTTGTTTTTCTTACTTTTCCTATTATCTATTCAATGTTTCTAAAATTTATTTAAGATATTCAATATGTTAATCTTGGGACTAAACTTACGATTAAGATTAGGGTTAAGATTAAGGTTAAGACTAAATTTAGGTCTAATTAATTTTAGGTTATCTTGGTTTCTATTTATCACATGTCGCTCTCCATCCTTATTTTGTCCATCTCCATGTCTTCCCTTCAATTGCAACAGGGGTAATATCTTTATTTTGTCTCCAATCTAATACTTTTTCATCTTCCATTCTATTTTACATTATCAAAAAATAATTTAAATATAAATTCTAAATATAAATTCTAAATCTTAATTGTTATTATTATTATAATCAGACACACGTTTTCAGACATCCATTAGTCAATTTAACAGTAATCTTTAATATATTTTATGCTAATTGAATTAAATCTTTAGTTGAATTTGAATCAATAATTTGATCAATTTTAGTATCAATAAAACATTCTGCAATAATTTAAGTTGTCGATGTGTCTGTTATAAGTGCATTTCTCAATTATAGTTTAACATTATATTTTTTCAATTCACCTGCTTGGAATTCATTTTTCCAAACATATTCTGCTAACGCACATAATTAAGTTAACATACTATTAATTTGATCTGTGGTAATCTTATCGTTGATATATTTTTTGATAACCACTTGTGAATAAGTATTAAACTTTTTCAAATTAGTTTCTTCATCAAATTTGACCATTGAACTCTTAATAGAATTATAATCACTTTCAATCGTAACACTATTTGTTACTTAAGTATTGGTGGAATGATCTATTGGACATAACTATAATTGAATCTAATCGACTTATTATTATTCGGTTATAGTGCCTGAATTTTATTTAATAGTGGTTGTAATAGGTTTATCTGGGTACATTTTTTCTATTGTCAAAAAATTATTCCCTATTTACATATACAGGTTCACTTCAATACTTTATCAAATCCTAATCGTATACTTTAACTCGGTCTAATAAGAATATACAAAAAGTTATGGACATATTTTTATTTCTCTTCTCCTTCTGCTTAAAATCCTATAGTATCTTTGTATAACTGTACAAATTCTTTTTCACCAAAAGTTGGACTTTCTAATCCTACCAAATCATCAAAAGATGCTTTAACTTTATCTAACTTCATCCCTGTAAAGAATAACATTGCGTTCATCTATGTCTTAAATGAATAGAATGTATTACCTAATGAATGAAAACTTATTGCTATAAAGAATATTCCCATATGTCTGCGTTTGCATAAAGTTTTATAAAAAGTGTTTTCTAAAATATTTGTAAATAAAGATGTGCCTGAACAATCATCTATCATCATTATTATTTTATTTCTTCTAATTAAATAACCATCAAAAGATAAACCTAATATTTAATACAACTTTGAAATGTTATTTTTAATTTAAGGATTAGTTTCTTTTGTCTTAAGTTCAGGATATTCTTTTTTGGTCTTTTCAATTTACGTAATTATGGTTTACATGAACGCAAATATTTATTCATTTTCTTTTTGATTAATGTTATTTTTATTATTTTATTAATCCGTTTTCGTAAATTTACTTTCTTTACAAAAATTACGTAAATGAATTTACAGTTCTAATACAATGTTAATAATATTTACCATCTCTTTAATACTATCACATAAGTCTATAATATTTTAATTTTCATCTCCATCAATTAATATTTTATCTTTTTATTTCTTTAAAGTTCTATCACTATTTATTGATGGACTAATATATATATATGATGTGTAATAGGTCCGTTGCATAAAAATGGGTTGTCTAAATCATAAGTTGATTTATTTGAATAGTCTATAACTGCCTCTTCCATCTTCTACATTTAAAAAGTTTTTCCAACACCTGGTGCTCCGAATAAGGCTGTCAAACTAAATGAACAAATTGGTATTTTACATCCTGGTAACATAACTTATTCATCTGACTTTATATTATAATTATTATGATTATTATTCATTCTTGATTTACTTTTAAAGAAAAAATAATAAAATTAATATAAACTAATATATTCACTCCTCACCATACATATTAGTCCATCTATTTTATACTGCTTACATATCAATAACTTCATTAAGTAAAATATTTCTACGTTTGCCTTGATTTAATTATACTTCTATATAAGGTTAATTGTTTTTATTTAATTTTATTTCTATATTTCTATTCGTGCTTTTATTATAAACTTTTGGTTCTTTTGAATTTACAATATAATAATCATATCTTGCTTATGGTATGTCTAACTTATATGATTCTACGGTACCGTTTATTTTATACACGCTCAATCCGTCATTTATAACATTCTTTTATTTCTTAATAACAGGTTTTTCTTCCTATTCATTTTATTAAGTATTAGTTTAGTCAAATTCTTTATCTTATTCTTCTGCAATCTCTTATTAGTCATGTTCATTGAAAATATTATTCAAAAATTCATTCATTGATAATTGAAAACCTTCTCCAACTTTATTATTATATTCTTATAGTTCATATTCTAATGTGTCTTCTACATTTTTATATCCTATCATTCCGTTATTATAATCTGACTTTAAACCGTCAATTGCTCCTGTAAGTGCATTTTATGCGTTGGCTAATTTTTAGTCTTCTTAAGGGTTTTATTTTAAGAATTAAGATGCATCATGATATTCGGTTACATATTGACTCATTTGTTTTATTACTTCATCTAATTATTATGCTGCCTAATTCTTTTAAGTAAAATATTCTTAAATATTTTGATCTTCTGTAATAGGTTTATCAATAAATTATACTAAATCCTATTCTAAAGTTTTCAGTTCATCTATTTATTTCTTTTTATTTTTTAAGGCAATAACATCTGAATCTTCTATTGGTAAAGTGTTCATTTTTCTATTATGTTCTATATGATTTTATTCAACTTAATGTATTTTATCTTATATCTAATCAACCATAATTTTCTATTTTAATTATTACTCTTGGTATAACAACTATTATTATTGTTATTCAACTTGTGCATTAAATTATAATTGTTATTAACGTTCAATTTCCATTTATTATCTTTATTTAGTTTTCTGAATATTTAATTCAATATAATATTGTTAGTCTAATTCTATTAGATGATAGTTTTCGTCAGTAAATGATATAGAAATACCATTAATCAATTATTAAGTGGTTATTGTTGATTGATTAGGTGCGGTAATGGTCACTCTTGTGCCTGGAAATTAGTCCAAATTACTTCTTAAAATGTTATACTAATTTTATTAATTTTCAAATATAGTTGTTTCATTCAATAATGGACATAACACATTGACTCTTCTAATAAAATTTGAATAGAATTTAATAGGAAAATTTATTCTATAATTAGTTGTTCCGTCACTTTATTCATATACATCTTTTACTGAAATCATTTCCGTGTCATTTGTGCCTAATAATTTTTACAACCAATAGTTGTTTGGACTATTTGATTATATAATTTATATAGATGTTGATTGTTTAAATATTAATTAAACGGTTTGAAAGTTTTTAATTGACAGTGCATTATATGTTACAATAGGTGATAGATTATTTTCTTACATAAGTTTTAATTATATCATATTGCATATGTCTATAATGTATGCAAATATATCATCTCTTATTCCGAATGTTCCTAAATTAACATCAAATGATTAATTGTCTATTGTGATTTTGATTATTGAATTGTCTATCAAATTTTATGGAACGACAAATGTTATGTTAGGTTATATGTTCAGAATTTCTTTATCGATTTCAAATATTTATGGTAAGTCTTATGAAAGTGTTTTTAGGAATTCATTATTTTTGGTTCCTTAATAGTATGTTTACATATTTATATTTGAATTTAGGGAAAAAATATATTAATAAATAATAGTGGTATCTCATTTTTCATTTCTTATTGTTAAGTATATCATTTAATTTTTAAAGTTATTATCGTTTTTACTATATATATTGTTCTTATTATTTTTATATATTAAGTATATCGGTTTACATAATTGCTATAAAACAATTAAGTGTATGTAATTTATAAAATAATTGATCTTCTATTTCTTTAATTTATTTCTAATTTTATTTCTATTTCTTATTACACGTTTATATTAATAATGAAATAGTAAATGATGTTATAAATGTCAGTAAATATATTCTTATATTAATTTTCATTTTATTATTGATAAAAAAATAATTTAATTTTTATTTTATCACTTCTATATTTTCTATATTTTCTCATTTTTATATTTTATTTTCAGTTCTAATGTCCATATAATAAGATTTACAATCTTAAATTAAATCTAATAAATGATCTAAAGTTAAATAACACCAATTTCCGTCCATAAGTTTCAATCTCTTGGTACTATTTAAATTTGCTTTTCTTTTAACTTCAACTAATAAGTCTTTTGAATTTGCAATATCTTCTATTACTTTAATAGGTTTCATTCCACCATTGTTTCTATTGTTACTCTTTACGGCTGAAAGATATAATAGTGTTTCAGTTTTCTATTTACCTTTTTCATCTAATAATGGTTAACCTTTACTATTAAATAATGGTCTACCTTTTTCGAATATTCTTATTTCTTCACTAATGTTGATGCTTGCTTTAGTTTCAATTATTTGTTATTTCATATTATCAACTTTTATTTTATCATCTATAATTTGATCTTTTATTTCTGAAATTTGTGTTTGGTTGTTTAGTTTTAGTTTCAATTCTTAATTCTCTATTTATAATTTATCAATAATAGTTTAAAGATTTAATTCTATTTCTTCTGAATCTTTATTTTTATCTTTATCTTTGTTTTGAATTTAACTTTCAATAGTAATGTTTTGTAAAATAAGGTTCAGTAAACGTGAATACTGAATGAATTTTGATGGACATAACCATGAAATGAATAATGGGAATAAGTCTTAATGAATATAGTATCCTGAATACTAACCTTTAAATGTTAATAGTTCAGTTCTTGATATATTATAAATTAAATCAATTTATTATGTGGTTCCAAAATTGGATGAACATAATATTATTTCTTTTGTTGATTTCAAATTTATAAAGTTATTCATTTTTGCTGACTAATTCAATTATGATATAAGTGCGGAACAACATATGAAATTGTCTTATTTATTGTATACTATTTTCAAATCTCCATGTTGGGCTATGGCTATGAATTCATTTATGTCTTCTATCTTGGTATTGCTAAAGTTAATGGCATTTTACATTTATTTATATATAGTTAAAAAAATCATAAAAGTAAAATTGAATTTTATGTGAATAGATGTATGTCTGAAATTGGATGAACATATTTCAGAAAAAATAATTCAATTAAGTTCTTTATAGTCTTTATAGATTCACATCTATTCTATTAAATCATAATCAATTTCTTTAGTAACCTTCTTTTTACTTTCTTTCTTTACTAATTCATCTAATTTCAATTTCTTAATGATTTCAGGTTTAACAACTTGTATTGGTAATTGTGAATAGAATAAGTTTCCTTTTTCACTCATCTATTATTTATTTTCAATATCTACATATACATATTAGATTCTATGTACGAATTTTACTGAAAATGATGAATCAATTGGTTTTATTATTTTAACTGGTTTCATATTCTCATCAATAAATAAGATCATCAATACTTTAACATTATAACCATATTGGGTTTAATGATAATCTTTTGAATTTAAGAATACTCTAACTGACGCGAATGGTAATGAACATAATTATTGAATTATTTTTACTTTGGTTAGGAACTTTGGAATGCTATCTATTGATTCTTATTCAATTGTCTCTTCTATATATTCCTATTCTTATTCTTATTCAAAAGAATTGTTCAATTATGGTTATGATATTGATTATGATTGTGGTGTTGATATTGATTGTGTCTTTGATGTTGTGTTTACAATTTTAGATTTCATATTCATCTTTGTTTTATTATAGATAAAAAAATATATAAAAAATAATATTAAATTTTTCATTATTTCAACTACTATATTATAATATAAATATTCATATCTATTTAACCTCTAATATCTTCTAATTTTTCAAAATATTTAAATTTATTAGTTTAAAGAAATAAGTTTTCAAGTTATTATTCTTTTTTAATCAATTTTTTCAATATATTTTCAAAATAAATAATTTTATCATCTTGAGACGTTGATATATAATCAATTTTGTTTTTACGTGCATTCATAATATTATTGTATAAAGACATATTATCTTATAGACTCATTTCTTATAAATAAAAAATTAAAATTAAATTTTCATAAATCTTAAATATCTATACTTTATCTAATATGATGTTTGTCTAATAATGAATATTTCCCATTATTTAAATTAACTTTTCTATAATGATTTTACAATTTAATATATATCTATTTATTTTCGTCAATAAACATATTATCAAAATCTTCAATTCTAAATTCAATTGCATCTTCAGGTAATTCATCAACATAAACCATAACAGTTGTGCCCATTTTACTTCTGTTCATACAATTTTATCTTCGGGTTACATATCTTAAATTTCCGACACTATTGTCTGTACTATTGATATTACAGTGATCTATTTGATGATCTTTAGTTGGTCTTGGTCTTGGTCCTAAATACTTTAAGGCAACTATTAGATGAACAGGTATTTGTTTATTAAATAAATGAACGTATAAATATTTATTTTTTAAATATTCTGGTACTTATACATTTGTATCTTTATTGAATAGATGACCTTCTTGTGTGACTATATAGTTTGGAAATATTAATTTGTAAATAGTAAAATATAGATTCTTGTATGCTTGGGACATATAGTTTATTTTATTAATAGAAAAAAATACTTTTACTTTTTACTTTTTACATTTTTTTATTTATATATAAATTAATGTCATTAAATTCTGTAAATCTTATAAATCTTATAAATTAAGTTGATTAGAGTAAAAAAGATATACATGAAATATAATTTATATTAAGTGATATATATGCACATGATTGTTGGGGTTATCTTTTAATCTCTTCTTATAAAGGTTGATGATTTCTTTAACTTAACTTCTAAATATAAAGTTGATTTATCTTATGAATTTTAGTCTAAAGTTATTTTGAATAAATTATTTGGGTTGTTATAGTATTGAATATATTCTTTTGTTAAGGTTTTACAAAAACCTGTTGGGTAATACATACGACGTTGTGCACTTGGGTACATTGATGTACAATCATCGTCTGTGGTATCATCTTTGTTTATAACTACTACTTACTTATTTTCTAAATCTATAGGAAATTCTTTACCAACTTTTATGATTTTATTATCGGCTGTCATAACTCTTCCACCTATAACAAATTGTTGTAAAAACTTTCTTAACTGACCTGTGACTTATACACATTCATCAAAACATCCTCTTTACTTTTGAACTTCTAAAGATAGTGATGATATTGATACATATTTGAATAACTCTAAATTGAATTGTTCTTTAATCATCTTTTCAAACAATTACATACTTTTGCATAACACACGAACATCTTATTGACAATAGTAAAGGGCGTATTTTTATAAATCAAATGTGTCTTCATCTACATATGCTTGGGCGTTTCTAATTGAAAATATAAATTCTTCTTTAGTATTTTTACCAATGTGTTTACTGGCTTCTTCAATACTTCCTAATTTGTTACAATATCTATTCATTGTGTAATATGTGTATGGAAATATTTCTTTGTATATTTTTGACTGCATCTCTTTAGTAAAGAACATGGCTGGCATTTTACTAACTGAAACATCATTTCCTGTAAGTCTCATACTGTCTCTGAATGTTATAAATAAATTATTCTTTCTTTAAACAGTGAATTGAATGATTTGATTATCAGGTTTTAGTATATCTCTAATTGTGATTTATTATTAAAGAATAAATGATGCATCATATGATAAATTGTGGTATAGGACTAAAAATTTGGAATAACCTTCTTATATCATCATTTATTCAATATAATCTATTAGACTGAAAATAGTTTTTCCTGAATATACCTTTTCGCCATCAACTGTCCAACATAATAGAAATGGTTTGTGAACAATATTATTATCATTTTCATCTTTAGTGAATGATTCAAAATCTGCGTATACAATTAGTTATTTACACATATGTACTATATCTGTTTCAATATCTTTATTATCTTTTCTAATTTACTGTGTCTCTTCTGTATGTTCTTTTAATGCTGAACTATTTTGTGGGAATTTTTAAAATGGTTAACAATCAATTGGCGCTGTTATTGGTTTATCTTCGTTTTGATTATATATATTTGGATTTTCAATTTCTTAAAATAAACCTGCTTCCATCATTGTTGTTATCATTGTGCCTGTTGATATACCAATGTTTTGTTCCGCTTTATAGAATGAATAACAGTATGAATTATTTGTTTTTCTAATTTGTTTTAAATTAGTATTTTCCATAAACTTTTAATACTTACAGTGTTCATTGAAATTGTTTATCCAAACTTTCGAAATAGGTAAACAATCATCATTTATGAAATAATGGTTTTTATAACATCCTATATTAACTAATGGAATGTCTTCTACTATTTCGTCTGAATCAATATTATGATATTTTCCTTTATTATTGATATTTGCAATTTGATCTTTCTTTCCATCTTCATAATAAGTTATATGTATTGGGCCTAAACCTTTAAGTTTCTTAATAGATGATAATGAAAATTAAATATTATCTTCATTCATTTAACTTCTAATATATTCTATTTGTGATTCTTCATAACAACCTGACTACATCAATGAATATATAAAACATTGTGTTTCACTTAAATTTAAATGTTCTTTTTCATTATTCCCAATTTAGTATCTACTTAAATCTAAACCTGTTATATCAATATAATTAAAGTATGCACCTTTTCTCTTTTAATTTTAGGCCGCCTTCTATTCGTTTGGTGTAATTATTTCTACCTTTGTGGCTTAAAGATATGTTTACAGAATTTCTCTGTCCGACCCTGTTAAATTATCTTCATAATTTTTACCTTTGTGTATTAACATTGCTATTTCATTTAATGTATCTTTATTTAAATAGAATATTTTATGTTCTTCTCTTTTTGTTTCAGAATTATAGAATGTTATTTTTATATAATTATTGATGTAATGTTATAAGACTTCAATTGTAAACTCTTGGAAAAATGATATTTCTAATGATGTGTTATAGATTGTATGTTTTTAGATGTATTGTTTCCTTTATTCAGGTGTATAGTTTTTGAATTATTCTTTTTGTTTATTTATTTTGTCTTAATACTATTATTGACTTAAAGATTTCTCTTCTATTTTAATTATTTGTTCTTTGACTTACTGTTTTTATTTTTTGGTAATCTTTTATTGCAATAGTGATTCCAATTAATCTAAAGTAATATATGTGATGTGTCTTAAGTATCTATCAATAGTTGTTTTCTATAAAGTTACTCTTGTTTTACTTATACCTTTTATTATATGATTTAGATTTTATTTTTATTTTTGTTTTTGATTATTGACCTTTGGGTTTTATTAGTTTTATTTATGAGTCTTTTGGTTTTGTTTTAGATTTTGATTATTGGCTTTAGATACCTTGGTATTATTTTTTCTTGGTGTCTTGCCTTATTTTCTATTAATAATATTTTTTATGGACATTAGTTTATATATGATAAAAAATAATTGTATTAAATGTCATTACATTTTTCATAATTCTAAACCACTTCTTTTCATAAGGTATCTTAACATTAGTGGTGCTTCGTATTGAATGTTCAATTCAATTGAATCTATAATTTCTTTTATCATTTGGTTTGCATCATTGATGTGTTCATTGATAAATACTTTATAGAAAGAATTGTTTGAATCAAAATATTATAAATCAATTGCATTATGAAAGAACATTTTATGATTGTTAAAGTAATCAAAATTAAGTATTTGATGAATATACTAATGTTTAACATTTAATGTATAATTTCGTGTATCAATTTAATTTAAGTACTTATCATTTCTATGATAGAATTAGTTTACAGTGTCAATTTCATCTTATGATACTGTTAAGGTTATTAGATTAGATTCTCTATTATCAAATTCATTTGAATTAATATGATGGACTATTGATTATTGATTTATTTGATTTTCTATATTATTATTTCTATATTGTAAGTGGATATGTTTATTATTAATGTTTTTTAGATGTATATCATCTTTGATATTCATAATAAGTAACCCTTCTGCGGTTATATCATCTTCAGTTAAATAACATATTGGAATTTCGTATATGAAAATAAGTGAGTTGACTACTTTATATTGTTCAGGGTAATTGATAATGATTTGGAATGATTTATAAATTATTAAAGGAATGATTGTATTTGTTGCGGTGATGAAATTAGGGTCTAATACAGATGCATAATCTTATAAACGAATACAGTCTTAAAGAATGTTTATCAATACTGGAATTATTTCGTCATGTTCGTATGTTGTATTGGGAATTTCTTTTGGATGGAAATTGTTGATATAGTCAAAACATTGAATAATTTCGTCTGCCGATTAAGATGATTGAATGTTGTTATAGAATTGTTCTTTTGATATATAATTGATTTGTTCTTATTTAATCATATGTCTTTCTATAAATGCAATTTTTTCTAAAAATAATTTTTTACAAATAGATTCAGTTTTGAAACATGAGGAAAATAATTTTAACTATGAAATTGAAACATGTGCGTCTTAAGCCTTTACATATTCGAATAATTTCTTTGAATATGTTTTTGTGGTTTTCATGTTTATATAGAATTTATTGAATTGGTCCCTGTTCATTCGATATAATGTTAAGGTTTGGTCGTCAATTTATAGTTTGAATTCAGATGATGGTAAGTTTTATATTTTGATTTTGAATTCTGAAAGTAATTGACGGAATGAGTTCATAACAGGTGCGGTTGATGGTTCAATTAGTTTGAGAAGTTGGTCGACTTATTCCATTGATAATTCAGGTATATCGTCTTTGGTGTTTGAGAGTGATTTGAATATTGGGTCACATAAACGAAATGCATTTTTCTTTGAGTCTTATAAAGTTGTATTTATTGATTGAATAAGTTGATTGAAAGTTGTTTCGTCTAATGGTTTAGTTGTGAATTACATAATTTATATATTGTAAAAAAATAATAATTTTATGTTTTATGATTATGGAATATGTTTGACCATAATGCGTCGTCTTTAAAAACTTATGTTTTTCAAGTCAACATGCATCATTTTAATAGTCGGGAACATTTACACCATTAAAGATTTGAGACGTGATTATTTCGTATGTCCCCGTCGAGGTGTTTGACATATTTATAATTATTAGGATTTTCGATAAATGTTTCAGCAACTAAACGATGAACATTTAATATATGAAGTTTCTTTTATGAAGACCATATATCAAGTCTTACACGTGTGAATTTTCCGTCAACACATATTAGATTTAGTTTCTGTTAAGTTGGTTTACAAAATACATTACCATCAATTGTGACAATATAATGTGAACATATATCTAATTCCTTAAATAATTCAGTCATTTTATATAAATAAAAATATTTCTTTTTCTTTTCAATCTTTATTTCCGTTATGATGAAATGATCTTTGTCGGGGTGGTCGAATGCAACCATTCCCAAAAACATATTCCCAAACACACATATATATTAAATATTTCAAATCTTAAATTCCGATTATAATAATCAAAACAATTATTCAGTCTATTTATTCACAATATTTATTCCGACAACCTTATTCCGAAAGCAAATTTCCTTTAGGGAAAAAGGGTTAGGACGTGAGTTTGTGATAGTGTGTTGGGGAATGGGTTTTTGGGATTGATAGTGTTGATCGTAAGGGTCAATGCCCCGTTGCGGTTATGCCCTTGAGGGAATTTTGTTTGGAAAGTTGTGTTCGACCACCCCGACAAAGATCATTTCATCAGAACCTG